>PVLC010008954.1:30753-56166 GCA_004027655.1 Graphiurus murinus
GAGAGAGGGGGGGAGAAGGAAGAGGGGAGAGGGGAGAGGGGAGAGAGGAGAGAGGAGAGAGGAAGACAGCAAAACGAATAGAGAGAATAGAAAGGATAGAACACTCAGGAGCTTTGGAACAACATAAAATGGTTCAACATGAACATAATTAGACTTCTAGAAGAAGGAATGATGAAAGAGACAGAAGAAACATTTGAAAAAATAATAGCAAAAACTTTACCAAATGTAATAATAGATACCAAAGCATAGATGCAAAAGGTTCAAAAAACATCAAGCAAGATATCATATTCAAATTGCTGAAAACCAAAGAAAATGAGAAAAAATTAACACATCTGGAAGAAAAACACATTACAGAAAAACAAAGATAAAAATTATAGCAGACTTTTTGTTAGACCATAAAAGCAAGAAAAAAAGAAAAATAACTGTTGACCCAGAACTCTTTAACTAGTGAAAATACCCTTCAGAGTAAAAGAAAAACAGACTTGCTCAAACAAAAGCTGGGGGAAGTCACTGCAGCAGATCCACACTCCAAGAAACATAAAAGGAAGTTTTTCAAGAAGGAATGTGACATTATTAAAAACTTGGTTCTACACAAAGAAATGAAAAGCATCAGAAATATAAAAAATAGAGGTAAAATAAAATCTTCTTTTCTTATTTTTAATTGCTTTAAAAAATTGACCCTTTGAAGCAATAACAATAATGATGATTTTATGTTTACAGAATATACAAAAGTGAAAGGTATGCCAACAATGCCATAGGGATGAGAGGAACCACTGAACAGGTACGCTAGTAGGGTATGTGAAGGCAGATACAAATAATTTTAAAGTATGTATTATAAAACCTAGGGGAACCACTAAAAATAGTTTTAAAAATAAATATAAGTAAGTCAATAAATGAATTCAAATGGAATCATAAAATGTTCAGATAACTCAGAAAAGGAAAAAAGGAGATGGAACAAATAGAAAACAGCCAGAAAGATTTTTAACCCAACTGCATCAATAATCACTTGAGATATGAATAATTCAAACACACAAATTAAATGCAGAGATATCAGAGTAGATAAAGCAAGACCCAAAAACATGTTGATTACAAGAGATCTGCTCTAAACATAAGGATACTGGTTAAATAATAAAAGGATGGAAATATACTCTATAAATACTAACCAAGAGCCAGGTGTGGTGGCGCACGTTTGTAATCCCAGCATTTGGGAGACTGAGACCAGAGGATCCAGATTCGCGGCCAGCCTCAGCTATCTAGTGAGGCACTCCGCAACTTAGTGAGACCCTGTTTCAAAATAAAGAATACAAAATAGGGCTGGGGGTGTAGCTCAGAGGTAGAATGCCCCTGAGTTCAATCCCCAGTACTGCAAAAAAACAAAAACAAAAACAAAAACAAAAAAACAAACAAAAAAAAACTAACCAAGAAAAAGCTTGAGTTACTATTAATTTCAGACAAAGGAGACTTCAAAAATAAAGAATATTATTAAGATAATATTATAGCTAGACATGGAGACACACACATGTAATCCCAGAACTTGGGAGGCTGAGACAGGAGGATCACAGGTTTGAGGTCAATGTGCAGTAACTTAGTGAGACCCTGTTTCAAAATAAAATATAAAATAGGGCAGGAGATGTAGCTTAGAGGTAAAACTCTCCTGGGCTCAATACCTACTGATACACCCACACACATCCCACACATAAAGGTATACTAACCCTGGTCCTTCTTCACTGTCCTGCACACTATAGTGAAGAATAGAATACAAAGTAAGGGTGAAAGGACCAGTTGAGTTCTGGTCCTGGATCAGTTACTCAGTATCTTCACAATCTTGGCAAATCATGTACCTCTCTGGAATTCAATTTCTTCAGTTGGAAAATGTCTTTGACTGTTTTAATGGATTGCAGTAAGAATCGATTGAGGTAATAATATAATACTATAATTGAATGAGATAATGCTATTGAAATGTAAAGACCTGGTTATACCT
The DNA here is from genome assembly GCA_004027655.1 of Graphiurus murinus. Taxonomy (NCBI): domain Eukaryota; kingdom Metazoa; phylum Chordata; class Mammalia; order Rodentia; family Gliridae; genus Graphiurus; species Graphiurus murinus. The sequence continues at coordinate 32,735 of PVLC010008954.1, forward strand.
TTCTCTGAACCCACTGCCATTGCTGTTACCATGAACACATATGGTCCATTGGAAAGGTAATCTGGCCATATCTCAACTTCCCTGTGGGATCCTAAATTCTCTTGGGGATGAAGCATGGCCTTCTCATCTACCAGCGGTCAATGTTTAAAGGAGTAAGCCTTGCACCATGTACTAGGCATATGAAGACAAAGTACCTGGCCCCTGCCCATGAATTCTACACCTGGTTGGGAAGCATCTGCTCACTGAGGCCATCTTTGTTAGCTATCTGATTTGCCCACTATCCCTCTGAAAGCACACAATGGTCTTGCAAGTTCCCAATTATGATGTATCACAAATAACAAAGGTAAGAGATAGATGTGCTTATAAAAGTGCCTGTTTTGCCTGAGTGCCAGCTGGCAAGGCTGTGCCCTGGTGGGAGAAGAGATGGGCAGCAGGAGAGCTGTAACACAACAGATCCATGAGATGAGGCTCACATTGCCAACTGTATGACTCCACAGAAAAAATGTCATTTCTGCATAGGGGAGCCACAACCTATGAAGAGTAAGCCCCAGGAAGACCCCAATTATGTCACTGGAGATTTGATCCTCCCTTTGGACTTCAGAGGCAGGTCCTAAGCAGTGGGCACCGACAACATCATTCAGGAGCAGGGTACTTTGGGGGAAAACAAGAGAAAACAGCTGATAAGTATCAAAGTGAGCATTAGAATAGGGGTGTCTTGAGCCCACAGCTCTTGCCACTCTATGCTGCTTTTATTGAACACAAGAAGGGGCCCTAAGAAAGCAGATATGCAAGGGACTTTATGGATGAACCACTTTGATTTAAGTAACCCAGAGTCAGTTCATTCATCCACATATTATGCATTCCACAAACACCTTTTGAAAATCTACTGTGTGCCAGGCACTGAGTTAGAGATAAAGTGAATGAAACACATGGCCTGCTTTCAATCCTAGGGGGGCAGATGTAAAAATGTAGGTTTGTGCAAAGACCTAGGGGAACCCAGGAGAAAATATGGGCTCTACCTGGGAGCAAAGGGATGGCTTCACAGCACTTCCAGATCACAAATGAGAAGTTCAACAGGCTTCAGAGAAGGAGGTTATACCAAGCAGAGGCAAGTATGGAGGTATAAAGAGGCATGTGCAAGATCAGAGAATGACAGAGTGAGGTCACGTGGCAAAGGGGCAGATGTGAGGCTGGCAGGTTAGACTGAGGAGCGCATAAAGAGCTGTGACACTGGACCAGGGAGCTAGTCGGCAAGGTCTGCACAGAGTATGCATCTGGCAATCCTTCTCCAGGCCCTGGTGCCTTGGGAAGCACCTTCCTATCTCCCTGCTTAGCTGATGCAGCTAGTTCAATCCAGACCAGAGAGGACCAGACCACCACCCTAACACTCTCAGGACACCCTCCTGGTTTTGTCTTAGCAGAAATCAAATAGTGGCACACACTGCAGCATCCCCACCTTCCTAGTGGCTCCGACCCAGCTGGAGTGTTTGTTCTTTTTGCAGACTTGAGCTGCTGTAGTGATGATCAGGAGACTTTGGGGATTTTCCTCTGTGCTAAAAACACTTCAGTTTTGCCTAGTGCCAGCACTCACCAGGTCTCAAAGTCTGGGGCCATCCATAAACAAGGCCTGACCAGGTAACTACTGCGATTCCCACCCCCCTTAAGCTAACAAAAACACCCTTATCTCCCAGTCAAAAAAGAAAAAAAAAATCCTCCTCATCATTCGACTGTGCCAGCTTCCTATTTTTCCTGGCCTGTTGCCCTTTCTTCTTCATTACCTCCTCTTGGTTTCCTGGCAGCAGCCAACATCCCCCGCAACTTGAACCGCAGAGCCAAGCCAATTCTGCCCAGGTGTGGCCCTGACACAAAGCGTGGGAGGAGACAGGCAGCAGGGGCATAGCAGGGCTCCTCTGCTCTCCTAGAGCCAGAGGCATTTACAAGGCTAGTCTAGGAGAGAGCTTGGGGCCTTCTCTAAATAAACACTTCCAGCCTTGGATGTGGTTGCTGCAAGTACTTAATGCTGCAGAATTGCCCAAGAGAGCTGCTTCCTATAAATGACCTCACTTCATCCAACAACAATGCTGTGGGGCAGGATCTTAGCTTTCTTTCAAAAAAGAGAAACTGAGGCTTGGAGAATTTGAATGGTTTATCTCAAATCATCACATAGTCTGGAACTGAATTTAGGGCTTCTAAATCCTATGGGTCAGCCCTGCACTTTGCATCACAAAAAGTATAGAAGGCTTTTAGAAGCTCTAGGACATGGGTGCAAGAGGGTGCATGCACATACATGTGTATATCTACAGCTACTGTGGTGCCACTTTAAGAAGCTCATCTGGAGCCAGGGACAGGCCTATGATCTCAGTTACTCAGGAGAATCTCCAATTCGAGGGTCCCCTGGGCAACACAGCAAGACCCTGTCTAATAAACAACCAACCAACCAACCAAACAAACAAAAATACGTCACACATTACCATACATCTCCCTCCCTCCCTCCCTCCCTCCCTCCCTTCCTTCCTTCCTTCCTTCCTTCCTTCCTTCCTTCCTTCCTTCCTTTGCACTGGGAATAAACCCAGGGCTTCTCATAATGCTAAGCACACACTCCACCAGTGAGCTACACCCCCAGCCCAACATTGGGTTTTATGGATAAACTTGACAGTCATTTATCACACTGAATGGCAATTTTTGCTTATAAGTTTGTCTCAATCTGGCTGTGAGCTTCTCTGGGAATGCTCTACACAGTACCTAGGACACCATTGGTCCTAAACACATTTTTGTGTGTTTTTAATATTGATTATGAGAGACAAGAGGAAAAACTGTCACTTCAGTCACCTGCCTCAGAATATTATGCTCATATTAATTATACTCATGACTCCCAGGTCAGGCCCAGTAGGATGGGAGTGAATGGAACAGCTTCAACAGAGATATGTGGGGTTTATCAGATATAACAGGGGCCCAGTTGCCAAGCTCAGGTGTGAAGCCAGTATTGAGAAAGGTAGTTCAACAGATGTCCTGGAATGAACAAGGCTCAAACTTGAAAGATGATGGAGCTGACAGTCAATGCTAAGAAGGCAGTGGTAAGATAGTACCCAGCCTGGAAAGGGATGAGCTAGGTGATCAGTCTTGCTCACTAGTGCCAGTGGGTGCTCCTCGGGTCAGGAGGGACTTCTACTGTGCATCATCCTAAATAAGCTCTGCTCCCTCCAGCCCACAGCTGTAAGAACAGATGTGTATATGCAATGATGCTATTAGAAGCAAACAGAATTGATAAAGGGAGAAAGGTCGCTAACTCCTCAGTATCCCTTTAAATTCCCCTTTGCATTGGGGCCTGTCCTGTGCTCTCATTGAAGCTGTGGCAGCAGCAATGAGTAGACAACAAAACAATTTTTAAAACATTAATTGGGAGCTGGGTATAGTGGTATACACTTGTAACCCCAGTACTTAGGACACTGAGACAGGAGGATCACAGGTTTGCAGCCAGCCTCAGCTACTTAGTGAGGTACTCTGCAACTTAGTGAGACCCTGTTTCAAAATAAAGAATTAAAAATAGGGCTCAGGGTATATCTCAGAGGTAGAATGCCTAGTACCACAAAAAAAGAAAAAAAAAGTAGAACAGATCTTATTCCCATCTTGGGCTCCAGCTTTAAAAAATATCTCTCTGCTAGTGGCCTGGATGGGAAAAAAATGTCTTGGAGAAACTTGCAATAAACATCTCAGACAAAGGCTCCTTGTTGGATCCCAGGAACTAGCAGGGCTTTGCCCTTGAGAACTTCCCACTGAGCATTCAAAGGAGGCATCAAAGTCATCAGCTGGTGAGCAGGTATGCACTTCACCTGGCACACCTCAGGCAACTCTTGGAAACGGAGGAGAAGCAAGGATGCTCACATGAAATTCTCAGGGCATCGCATCCAGTAAGTGGGGCCCGAGGACAATTGGGATCCAAATTTGAGATAGAAGACACCTCTCTTCTTTCAGAGCCTCTTAAAAAAGTTCCTAGCATTTTACTAGAAATGGGTTCTGGGTTCCAAGATCAGGCTTCAGTGATAAGAATGGGGCATACTGGAGGGAGAGGGCACTTTCTCAGCAATGAAATCTTAGAACACAGGGCTGAAGCTCATTGAAAACCAGTTGCCTCCATCTGGATTGGACAAGATCATTGGGGGCAGGTTGGGTCCTGTGAGTAGGGATTGAACGACCTCCAGTTATGGAAGGAGAAAGACTTAACCCAGGCTGGAATTCACAGGACCTGATACTATTAGATGATCTCATAGTGCAAACTCTTCTATAAAATGAAGTTAATGGTGACTTATTTTTCTTCCCAGAATTAAATTTATTCCCTGGCAGCACCCAGACTGGAATTTTAGAGACCTTGGGGCAACTGCCTCCCACAACCAGCCTACTTCCCCAGGTCATCTAGGGGAAATGATCAATGAAAACACTGTTCTGAGAAGAGAAAACTTGGCTCTTAGGAAAGCCAGGGAACAAAATATGGCAGAAATTTGGCTTGCATCACATTTCTGAGCTTTGAATCCCAGTTTTACACCTAACATATAAGTCAGGATGTTACAACAGAATGATTTCAGTCTCAGTTTAGGCAGGGACTCCAAAATAACAGGTGCCCAGCACTCTCGTGTTCCAATATGAAATATTCTACTCAACCCTCGATACAGGATTTGAGAAAGGAAGATTTAGAGACAAAAGTATTTAGGAACAAAAGAAGTTTATTCTCAAAGGAGTTCAAGGGAGTAGCCTGCAAATAAGTAAGTAAAGAAGCACACATAAAATTAATGATAGATATTTAAAGGGAAAACTCTGCAATATTATCACAGTTATCTAGTTTACATTAGCCTGTCATGGTGAAAAGTAGTGATTTTCTTACTTGATTTTCATGTCCTGAACAGTTATAACATATGGTCTGTTATCAGCATTGCAAAAGTCAGGGTAGACTTTTTGTTAAAGTCAGGTGAAAATCAAAGGACGCCCCCACACCAATGGCAGAGAAAGGGATTACAGAGGCTGGAAACCTAGATTTACTGGAGAAGCTCAAGGTTTCATTAACTAAATGAAAGTAGATATGGTGAAATTACTATTTTTAGTTTATCTCCCACTTGATTTAATTTTGTCTTCTTCCTGGCTTGGGAGAAAATGATTGTGCAAGTTGTTTATAATGTCAATGGGGCAAAGGGTCAATTTTGTTTTCAATGGAGGTAGCGGAAAACCTGTTATCACTGGTAAACCCCAAAGAGTTCAAGATAGGAGGCTGGAAGAAATTTGGAAACTAGTGCTTCTCTTCAGAGAACTACCAATGTGTCATGAGTCCCAGCCTCGCCCCAAAGAAGATGGGAGGTAGTGTGGGGGTGAACAGATTCAGGCAGACTGAGGACTGCAGTATAGAAACAATTTAGGATATAGAAATACAGTGCTAAGCTGAGCTCTGGGCTTAGGTGAAGGAATTTGCATCACAGATAGCTGTTAGTTATTGAATTAGAAATTAGAGACTACAACTTCACAGAGATGATCCCCAGGATAGAAAATGGAAATAATTTTTCATATGATTAAGAGATGTGGGGAAGATAAGAGCTCTCAGAGGTAAAAGGAGTATAAAGCTTACTCTTGGTAGAATTAGAAAGTTTCTTAACTAGAGGAGTCTCAAAAATCAATTCTTGCTATAATAAAAAATGACATGTAATTTCTAACTGGTGAGTAGCATTCCCTATGCATTTTCCTGAGTCTTGCCCCCGCCCCAACTTGGTAATATGTATTAAAACTTTCTATTTAAAATAAAGAGCTAGGGAATACTTTTTAAGATGAAGAAATTAGAATGTTTGTGGGATAAGGAGCAGATGTCAGTGAAGAAAGAAAGAAAGCCAAACATGTACATTAAAAACTGTCTGCAAAGATTTATAGCAATGTGGAAGTATATAATGCTGTATGAAGTATACAATTATAACTTTGAAAAGTATAGAAATAGTTGTAGGGAAAAATAATCCCCATACATTGTTAGTTGGAGGGAACCCAGCTACAAAAATAATTAGCAAGAGAGAAACAAACAGAAGTTATTACCACATATACATTCACAACCACCTAACACATTTCAGTCGATGATGGATCACATACCTATTGTCCCATAACATTATCATGGAGCTGGAAAATCCTTACTGCCTAGTGATGCTATAGCTATTGCAACCTCATAGTACAATATATTACCCGTGTCAGTGGTGGTGCTGGTGTAAACACACCTCCTGTGCTGCCATTCATATAAAAGTACATACGTATGACTATGTATTGTGCACAATACTGGATAATGATAACAAACACCTGTGTTACTGTTTTACACACTTCCTGCATCACACTTTTATCATTATTTATTTAAAAAACAAAAGTGAACTATAAAGCAGCCTCAGTCAGGTCCTTCAGGGGGGATTCCAGAAGGCCTTGTTATCATAGGAGATGGCGGCTCTGTGCACACTATGGCCCCCAAGACAAGATATGAAGGTGGAAGACAGTGATCGGGATGCTCCCGACCCTATGCAGGCCTAAGCCACGGTGTGTATTTATGTCTTAGATTTTAACAAAAAATGTTTTGAAAGTTAAAAAAGAAAAATTTAAATGGAAAAAAGCTTATAGAATAAGAACATAAAGAAAATATTTTTGGTCAGGCATTGTGGCACACTCCTGTAATCCCAGTACTTGGGAGGCTGAGACAGGAGGATTACAGGTTTGCAGCCAGCCTCAGCAACTTAGCTAGATTCTTAGCAATTTAGCAAGACCCTGCTTCAAAATGAAAAAGACTAGGGGTTGTAGCTTGGAGGTAAAACGCCCCTGAGATTCAATTCCCAGTATCAAAAAAAAAAAAAAAAAATTATACAGCTGTACAATGAGTTCGTGTTTTTTTTTTTTTTTTTTTTTGCGGTACTGGGGATTGAACTCAGGGGCATTCTACCTTCGAGCTATACTCCCAGCCCTATTTTTTATTCTTTATTTTGAAACAGGGTCTCACTAAGTTGTGGAGTGCCTCACTAGGTAGCTGAGGCTGGCCGCGAACCCGGATCCTCCTGTCTCAGCCTCCCGAATGCTGGGATTACAAGCGTGCGCCACCACGCCCGGCTATGAGTTTGTGTTTTAAGCTAAGTGTTCCAAAAAGTTAAGAAAGAATTTTAAAGTTTATAAAGTAGAAAAGTTATAGTATTATAAGGTTCATTTGTGATGAAAGAAAAAATCTTTTAATATAGTGTAGCCTAAGTGTACAGTGTTTATAAAATCTTCAGTATTGCGCTGCAACACCCTCGACCTTCACATCCACTCACTCACTGACCCACCCACGGCAACTTCCAGTCCTATAAGTTCCTTTCACCTTAAGTGCCTACCTACAGAGGGGTACCATTTTTAAAGATCTTTTATGTCATATTTTACTGTACATTTTGTGTTTGTGTGTGTCTATGGTACTAGGGATTGAACCCAGGAGTGTTCTACCACTGAGCCATATCCTGAGCCCTTTATATTTTTATTTTGAAACAAAGTCTCATTAAATTTCTGAGGCTGGCCTCAAACCTGCAATCCTCCTGTCTCGGTTTCCCAAGTACTGGGATTACAGATCTGTCCCACCACACCCATCTTAGCATAGTCTTATTAAAATAATTTTATTGTGCCATTTCTAACAAAATGGTGCAGATATAGGCTTATGGTTTACCTGTGGGCTCACTGGAACTTCTGCTCTGATTTCTTCATCTTTTCTGTAAGGTATCATTCCCATTGCTGCTATCTTATTTTTTCAACAGTTTTTTAGGATTCCTGGTACTTTTATTAGCTTTTCCCCTGGTGTCATCCTTAATTCTCCTCCTCTTCCTCCTCCTCCTCCTCCTCCTCCTTCTCCTCCTCCTCCTCCTCCTCTTCTTCTTCTTCTTCTTCCACTCAGACCAACCCAGTTCTTTTAAGCACTATTTTATATAGCTGAGCATGGCAGTGCATGCCTGTAATTCCAGTACTTGGGAGTCTGAGACAGGAGGATGCTAGCTAGGTTTGAGGCTAGCTTCAGCAATTTAGTGAGGCCTTTAGCAATTAAGGGAGACATTGTTTTAAAATAAAAAAACAAATAAAAAGGATTGGGGGTATAACTCAGATGTAGAATACCCCAGAATTCAATCCCCAGTACCACACACACACACACACACACACACACACACACACACACACACACACACACTACTTAATTTTAATTAGTAGACATAGTCTTTTACCCTATTCAGCCTTTTGATAATGTGTGACTAAGTCCCTGAACCCCCTATCTGATTGGAAATGGGACCACCCTACTAATACTGCTTGCAACTATGTCATCAGGATCCTTGAAGCATTTGTAGTTCAAAATATTCCATAAAGATACTAGTTACAAAACATTAAAAGGAGGTCAAGTTGTGATAGGATTATCAAGGTAGCTAAAAAATCAGTATCGACCAACAGTAGCAGACCCTATCTTCTATGGGAAAGCAGAAATATGGTTCAAGGAGCTTTTTATCAAGACTTGGTAAGTCTTTCTATTCTGTTAAAACATGTGCCCCTAACATCCGGTCTTACATTAGTATTTATTCTTAGAGTCAATAGTAGGTTGAAATGTAAATATCTTATCAGGAGACTGGGTTCTGCCTCATAGTTTATCAAACATTTCATTGATGTCTTTCTTTAGCTTTGTAAACTTAGTCTCAGAGGTCAGAATATTGTCTGACACAAAAGAAAAAAAAAACACTAAACAATGTGTGAAATAAATTTAAGACATCAGTATTTGGAACACAGTCTCAGTGCCTAATACCTCCTCCTATAGCTAGGGAAATAAATAATTATAACTCTTTCTCTTAAATGATTTTAGCCCTTGCCCTTCTTTAAAAATGCCTTTGAACGCATGATTTCACTCATTTCTCACAAGCACATTTGAAGTGTTGTTCTATTTCACTGATAAGTGGACTGAGGCTCAGACAGGTAAGTAGCTTTTCAGTGAGGAGCCCAGGCCCCTGGAATCCTAACCAGGACTCTTTCCACATCACCACACTGGGAATAGATAGGCATCATCATGGTAATAATATGGAAACTACAAATAGGAAAGGACTATGCAGTGTGAATCTAAGTGATTACTTCAGATCCTCTGCTGGAACTTTCACAGAGGTTCTTTCTACCTTCGTAGGACAAAACTACTTCAAAAGTGAATCTTGATCTTCTCAGAGCTTCAGTGTTTCTCTGGACTTTATACATTTGAACTGAGCCAACTCCATTCTCCTTTCTCACCCTCACCTGTATTTTGGTCTAACCTTGGACCAGAGAGCTACATCCATTTCCTTATTGCTTCTGCCTCTAGCACTTGAGGATCTATCAACTTCTCTCAGACACCTCCCCCTGTTCGGGACCCCCTGGCTGAGGCTCTACAAAGCTGCAGGGTGAAGGCCAGCACCAAATCCTTTGGCCTTCTTGGGTACAACTAGAAAATCTCTACTTCTCTCTCATTATTGCTGAGTCATGCCAAGCCAGAGTCTAGACCCCTGCCACCCTGCAGTGACAACCGTGGGAACCAGGGAGACCTGGGCCTGTTCTAGGCATTTACACTGGTGGACCGCAGGGGTTGAAGAGGTGGACTCAGGTGAAGTGGGCTATGCTTGAGTTTGGGGTCCCTGAGGATAGGGGAAAGGAGCATGTGGTGGGCCAAACCTAAAAATGAAAGACACATATACATGACTGTCAATGTTGGTGGCCTGAGAAGTAGCACAGAGCCTGGAGAGCAGCCCTGCCTTTTGGTCCATCCTCTAGCGGAATCGAGATCCACAGGGGTCTATGGCAGGGAAGAGCAAGCGTGTCTCCAGAGTGTTCTTCACGTCTTCTGACTTGGCCATGACTTCTGACTTGGCCCATCCCAGACATTTCCTCTCCCCAGAGAGACTTCAGGCCCTGCTTCCAGCTCCCTGATATAGAAATCCAGGGGAAAAATAACTCCTTTTCATATAGCAAACTACTTATAAAGTGATTTTTTAAAAATCTTTTTTTTGTAAGTTGAGTCCGTGGCATACATTTACTGAGCATCACCTTAAGATCAGTGAATGTGTTTGATGGAAAGACATATTCAACATGGTCGCTGCCCTTGAGTTTCATTGGGGCAATGGGACACAGAGGCATGTGGGACTCTTATCAAAGATACATTGCAATTCAAGTCAGCAGATATAGACCCTCAGACACCCAGCCTGCTCCCTGGCCCTAGCTGCAGGATCTATTCCATCAGGGTTACCCTGACTCCCAGGTCTCCGGCCTCATCTCTATTGAATGCAAAAAGGTTGTTCTAGACCAGCCATACATGTGTGGTTCATCATCAAGTCTTCTTAGGAGCTAGTTTAGCCCCAGGTGTGATAACTGGGTTTCTACTAATGGTCCTCAGCCTTCTTCTGGAACACACCAATTCTTTCTCAGGTCTCATTTTTTTGCATTTTGCTCATCCCACTTTGAAACCTAAAAATTTCCCCCTCCCCAAGTCTCCTATTCAAACCACCTGAATTCAATTCTCCTGAATTTCTAAGTATCCCTCAACCCAAATTCCCAGGTGACATGCTTTGCCTACAACTGAATCGTGCATCTTTTGGTGCTCTTAGAAAACCAAAGGTAACCCACACAATAAGATACATCAGCCCTGGAGACCTAAAGGTTTCCATGTGAGCATTACAAAACTGTTTGAGAGTAGCACCTGCAGCAGCTGCGTGACTTTGCCCTCAAAGTCATAACAGTCCATTAAAAACAAAGCCAGGCACTGGCTTGTGTAATCCAACCCCGGATTTTCCCTTCAACCACCTGCTTCTCTAGAAACTGCCAATTTAGACCATGGTTCAGCCTGACTGTAATTCCGACAAGCAGCTGCACTGCTGATAAATAGTTGGTTATCAAATTCACTGTAACCTTGGCACCTGCCAGACCAAATAAATTCATAAGAATTTTTACAGAGCAAGTTTTTTTTTAAATTTTTATTAATTGGTGCTATTAATCTTTGTTACGTACAAACTGATAAAGGCATATATACACACATTTCTCATTTAACCCCTTCCCCAACAGAGCAGATGTCTTAAAATTTTGTTTTGTTACCCATGTTATTTTTGAAATCACATGACTTTTTAAAAATACTTGATTTTAGATATCATTAAACCTTTTTGTCTGCTGAAATTCCTGGACAAAGTGTGTGCATGTGTTCTGGATCTAAGATAACTCAATAATTCCATATTTAAACACAGGGAACTCTGAATTTTAACTTGGTCAATTAAAGATTTTCCACATCTCTTTCCAATAGAGATGAGCATTGCCCAGGGAGACTGGCTCTGCTGAGCAGTGGTTCTGTGGTCTTCATCTGATCCTCGTCCTTATGAACTCATCTCACTGTTGATGATCAAGTCCTGCCACGGCCTCTGCCAGCCCCTCCTTTGCTTCTTCCTGGTCCTGATATCAGGATGCTTGGTGGGTGGACCAACTCATGCTCAGCCACTTCTGAGCCCCTCTCAGGGTGCCACTGAATTCTGTGGATTCTATGATGCTTTCTCATGCTTCCCAGAGCACACCACACCTGGTGTACTTCCCACGTCCGCAGGCTGGCACTCCTGCCTCAGACAGTGCCATCCTTCCCTGCAGCCCCCAAATGGGGCATTCGTTTATTTACATTTAATATGATTACCAATTTAATCTAAGCCCCAAAAAGGATACACTATTCATAATAGCCAAGAAAGGGAATCACCTAAGCATCCATCAACTGATGAACAGATAAAGAAAATGTGGTACTATTCAGCCATAAAAATGAGACAAAGCCTATTGTGACAGCATGGATGGAATTAGAGATAATTATGTTAAGTAACCAGGCACAGAAAACCCAGTACTATATGACCTCGCTCATGTGTGTAATCTAAAAAAATTGACTTTTTCAAGCATTCTGGTACACACCTTTGATCCCAGTACCTGAGAAGCTGAGACAGGAGGATCCTAGGTTGTAGTCCACCCTCAGAAGTTTAGTGAGGCCATGATTAAAAATAAAAAGGACTAGGGGTGTAGCTCAGAGGTAGAATGCCCCTGGGTTCAATCCCCAATACCCAAAATAACAACAAAAAACAACCTCACGGAATGGTAGTTACCAGAAGCTAGGGAGAGGAAGGACGGGAAAGTCTGATGGATAGTTAGACAGAAATTAGAAGTTCGGTGTGCTGTTGAAAACATTATGGTGACTATGGTTACTATAGAAAACACTAATGTACATTGCAAAAAGCCAGAAGAAAGGATTCTGAGTGGTTTCACCACAAAGAGGTGATAAATGTTTGAGTAGATGTGGTTACCCTGATTTAAACATTGCACAGTGTGTACATATATCAAAATAGTACATGACACTCTATAAATATGTACAATTTTAATGTTTTTAAATATCAGTTAAAATAAATATAAAAATTTAAAAAGGATCTATAGATATTTAGACATAGACTCATAAGAAAATGCTTATTCAGTGCCCACTATGTGCCAAGTACTATGCTAGGTTCTGGGAATGCAGTAACACCCAAGACAAGGCATGGAGATTAGATTCTAATGCGTCAAGACAGACAAGAAACCCGATTGCATTTCACAAGGAATACTGAGTTTATTTTGATTCTCACATCCAAACAACCCATGAAATATTACACTTTGCTGAAACAGGACCTACCTGAAAGCTACATAAAATTTGAGCCAATTCTCATAAGAGTTACAAATTCCTAGGACGATGCTTTGGGTTGCTTTCCAGGGTGTTGAAAAGTATAGAAATGAGCTCTTTCAAGACAATTATGTCCATTATTGGCTGCTTACTATGGGCTAGGCATTATGCCAGGGTCTTCTAATTCTTAGTGCAGCCTTGAGTAAGATATTACTATTAACCCCACTTTACAAGTGAGAAGATGGAGCTGATACAACTTAGGCAAAAAGCCCAAGTCACATAGGTTTTTAAGTGAAATCAGATGTTCTGATATCACTCTGCCTCCCTACAAATAGTAGGGAAATCATAAAAAGAAAGCAAATTTGTATGTGGGAATTATTAAAATATTTCAAGCAAAAATTTCCCCGCTTTTAAAAATAATGTATATGTGTAGGTTGAGGAATTAGGGAGAGCTGGCCTGCATAGGAGAAGGTGAAACAGACAGTTTGTTAAAGCTAACATTTTGGTAAACACTGATGATTGAGGACCAACTAGAAATGATAAAGTATGTCGGGAAGCATAATGGAGGAAAGTGTATAAATAGAACTCATTTTGCAAATGTTTGGTTCCCATATGAGCTCCTGTGACCGGATCTTGGCAGGAGAGGGGCTGAGATAGGGAAGCAGGCCCAGTGCAACCATTCTGTGGGCATCCGTCCAACTCCAGGCCTTATTCCCTCCCTCCTCCCCACCATGCCCTCTTCCCTGATTCCAGATAAATGTGCCCTGAAGCTGAATGTGCCCTCTACAGCCTCCAGTAAGCCAGACCCCTACAGGACTGCAGCCTCTTTTCTTGCACTCTCAGCCTTATGTCTGGACTTGGCCCCCGGGCGCACACAGGTTACCCTAGACTGTCAGTCCTGGCTTCCTCATGCACCCTGGGGTTTATTGCTATAAAAACCAGTCTCTACCTGTATCATCTTCCTTTGTGGTGCCCTCAAAATGTTCTGAAAGAAAGCACCTGTGGTGAGTTAACTCCACCATGGAGCCGGGAGGGAGCAAGCAGATGGGCAGGTGGCAGAGTCCTTCCTGCACAAGGGGCCTTCATCTTTGTATTGGCCTCTGTGGACATCTTTCACTTTCTCTGGACTTGTGGACGTGCCTCTGTTCTCCATGAGATCACAGGTTCCTAAAGGCAGCACAAAGTCAGTGCTCCACAGCCCTCTCTGATGTCCATGAACATTCTCTCCTCTTCAGGAGGAACCTGGCAGCCCATCAGAGAAGGAAGTTCTTGCCAGACGGCACAGCTGCGTGCTCTCAGGAGCCTGCCCTCCTCCCTACCCCACTCTCTCCTCTTTTTCTCACCTAGTTCTTCCTCTCTCTGGATTTCGATTCATTGAAACAAAAATGATATTGTGGCCATGAGCACATTATGGTGAGTGGAAACACAAAGAAGAGAACTGATAAAGCTGTTTGGGTTTCCTGTCACATGCTCCACACAGAAACAAGCCACATCTCATGATCCAGTCACAACTCTTGAAGTTACCCTCTGCTTCTGTCTCAAATTGTTTTACAAGTTGTTTTCATTTGCCCCCTTTCTAAGCTTTATACATTTATTTTAGTTTTTAAACAGCACCAGACACTATAATGTCCACCTTTGGAAAAACTTGCTGGAACACAGGCCCATCTTCAGAGAAAACTACATTTGAACATTCTCTCCTAAGACTTGATTTGTGAAGGATTTACAATTTCGAGCTAGTTTCTGGAAAAAAGAAAGTGAGATGAATTGAGTTTACACCCTCCCACCTCTACTATGTCTCAACTCCACGTTCACCTGTCCCTTCCTGCAGCAGGTACCCCAGCCCTCATGCCTGGAGTCGTCTATGGAGAACTGTCAGAGGTAATAAGCCTCACAGCTATCTCGAGCCTCAGTCTAAACAAGTCCTTGCCATAAAGTTTGTTCTCCGCTCTTGCTGTAAATAGCAAAGGCCATAAACATAAAAGTTACAGATAGCCTCCATTTACCTCAGAAAAGTCCCTGAGAAAAGTTTCTCTAACACAAACAACCATACCATAGGTAGCCTCCCCAGAGCAGCTTTGTAGATAAGAAACCTACCCCATAAAGCTTAGCAGACACCGAGACTTGCTAGAGCCTAACCCCCCCTCCCTCAGGAATGTACCTTTAGAGATAACGGAGAGTGAACCCATTTCTCTGCCCCCTTTTACAACATTGTATAAATTGAGCTGCAAAAAATAAAACCTCAGAGTCTGACACTGCACTGCAGGCTCTCCGCGTCTCTTTTCTTTTTCATCCCATTTCGTAGGTGCGTAAAGGTTCCCCTGAAAACCCCCGTTCTCAAAGTCCTCGCGGGCGAGGGCAGAGAACAAACAGTGTTAAGAACTTGACTTCTGAAGGCAAGCTTCCTGGGTTCAAATCCAAGCTCTTCTCCTCAGTAATTGTGGACTTTGGGCAGTTTGGACCTTTCTGTCACTGCTCAGTTATACATCTGCAAAGCGTGAATAGTAACAGGTCACTGTGAAGATGAAATGTCAATAGATGTAAAGCACTGATAACAGTATCTTCCACTCAGAATGCATTGATTAATAATCACTTTCCCATCTTCCCTGTTTTCAGGCCTTATGTCAATTACACTGCTTAACACACCAAACTGCAGGGACTCTTCTGACAGCCCCCTTTCCTTTCACTGCCCTGTCCACCTGCACTGAGCACTTCTTTGCCAATCAGTGTCCTGTCTCTCTTGCTCCCTTGCCTTTCTTTGCTGCCATGAAGTTCTGAGTATGGGCTGCAACCCCAGCTGCAGCGTGGCCTCTATAAAATTGGTTGTTTATATACCTTCCTGCCCTGCTTGCTGGGGAGCCTATAGCCCACCCCCAAAAAGTGCCTTCTGTAGAAGGCCTAAAGCCCATAGGGAATTTGACAAGACCTCAGTACAGGCTTCCAATCTGGCAGATAGCAGTGAAATAAGGTGCAAACTTGATCTTCTGAAGCCAAGGTTGGCCCTGCTCTGGAGTGTAGGAGATACTCTGCCACTGCACTTTTTCTCTTTCTCAAGGACTTCACCTCCAGAGGATGAAGCTTTGGCCTATACTACACGGTTCCCTCTTCACTGATTCCCTCCTGCTTGCTTTGGGGCAGGGCACAGCACAGGACACTGCTAAGGGTGTATGGTTCCTTATCTCTTAGTCTCATTCCCTACAGACAAGAATCTGCTCCTCACCTGATTCAGAAGTCCCCTGCAGCAACAAGGTACAGATGTCAATGACTTGGGGAGCACAGAGGCATCCCTCATACTCAATTCTCCCAAAGGCAGGAACACCCACTCACATCATTGCGCCCTGTAGTCCTTGTACAGGTGAGGATCCAGGGCCAGGAGAGTGACAGTAACAATCCTCTAGTATAATAGAGGGCTTAAAAAACCTACACATAACTGGGCGCAGTAGTGCACGCTTATAATCCCAGTACTTGGGAGGCTGAGACAAGAGGATTGCAGATTCACGGCCAGCCTCAGCTATTTAGTGAGGCCCTCCACAACTTACTGAGACCCTGTTTCAAAATAAAGAATAAAAAAAAAATAGGGCTGGGGGTGTAGCTTGGAGGTAGAATGCTCCTGGGTTCAATCCCCAGTACTGCAAAAACAAACTTATACATATGTCTTAATTAGCAACTGTGTAGTATTGCATTTTACTTCAGAAATTTTAAACAATTGCCATCACTCATGTACCCTCACAATCCTTACCCTTAATAATTAGGACTCTTCATGAGTGAGACTCGGTTTCAAAATAAAGAATAAAAAATAGGGCTGGGGGTATAGCTCGGAGGTAGAACGCCCCTGAGTAGTTCAATCCCCAGTACCGAAAAAAAAAAAAAAATGGTGGCCATATTAATATAAAAATTATAGCCGGGCGTGGTGGCACACACTTGTAATCCCAGCATTCGGGAGGCTGTGACCGGAGAATCCGGGTTCGCGGCCAGCCTCAGCTACCTAGTGAGGCACTCCGCAACTTAGTGAGACTCAGTTTCAAAATAAAGAATAAAAAAATAGGGCTGGGGGTATAGCTCGGAGGTAGAATGCCCCTGAGTTCAATCCTCAGTACCGCAAAAAAAAAAAAAAAAAAAAAAAAAATTATTAAATTAAAAAATAATAATAATTAGGACTCTTCAATGTGCTGCCCTTTTCATCCTTATCTTAAAATAAGTGCTTTAAACTGCTGTTCTTAAGAAACATACTTTGGGCTTTGTTTAAGGTTCCCCACAGCAGAGAGATACATTTTTTTGCATTTCTTATTCAGAACCTCAGCTTACCTCTTAACTAGCTTCCAAGTTTTCCAGAGTTCCATCTTCCTCCTCTTTAAATTCAGCCTTTTCGTTCACTCAGCCTTGAGGCAAGAGGCTCTTCCTTCATCCACGGCCCACTCCATTTCCACTCCTCCCCGGCCTAGGAAAATATCCGTCTATTCTGAGGTCTAACCTGGGCATGCTGGTGTAAGAGAAAGAGGTCTTAAGGAAGGCAGAGAAAAGAGTCAGGGGGCTCAACCAATATAATGATTCATTTTATATCAAGAGGCTGCCCATCTGTATATCAGAGTGGGAATAATCTGTCTTGCAGATCCTGTATCCTGAGGCAGAGCAGAATGGGGAGTCTGCCTGTCTCCCTCACCTAACCTGCCCTTTCCCCCCTTCCCTTTCCTTTTCTTCCCTCCCCACCCCTTCTCTTTCCTCCCTTCTCTTTCCTCCCCTGACACTTCCCCCAGATACATTCCTGGAAGGGCAGGAAATAGGAAACCTGGTTGACTAGTGGGGAAGAGGAAGCCTGGGGGAAGTAGTGGCCCCCACGCTATCCACAAGGACTTGATGTGGATGAGTGGGTGGCAGCAGGCAAACAACAGGGTGCTTTCTGTCATTGTCACACTTTCCCAAGACTCACTTATGTCCTGTAGTCCTTCCAGATGCTTAGGGACCACAGCTTCAGCCAAAGTGCCACAGCTTCACAGGTCCGGGTTTTCCTCATGTCTTTTCCTGAGGAGGAGCCTTTTCCAGCCAGGAGGAAGCTTCTTAGATGATCACCCCCACTCCCTAGCTGTCCATTCTATGTGTAACCTTTTTCCATCACGTATTCATGGAATGACTGTTTCCTTTAGTAGTTTTGTAAGTTCCATGGCTTGCATGTACTTATGTCTTAGTGCTTCATTTTATTCTAAGAATGAAAAATTCAAACAACACAGGTATGTTTGGAGCACAGAAAACAGACAGCTGGTGACACAGTGAGTAAAGAATCCTGGCAGAGGAGCCCAACATGGCGACTGAGTGAAACACCTCTCCTCAGGCACTGTTGAGCTCGAATCAAATCTGCCGTAAAGCAGCTTCTTTTTTTTTTCTTTTCTTTTTTTTTTTTTGCAGTACTGGGGATTGAACTCAGGGGCATTCTACCTTCGAGCTATACCCCCAGCTTTATTTTGTATTCTTTATTTTGAAAACAGGTCTCACTACTCACTAAATTGCGGAGTGCCTCACTAGGTAGCTGAGGCTGGCCCAGAACCCGGATCCTCCAGTCTTAGCCTCCCAAATGCTGGGATTACAAGCATGCGCCACCATGCCCAGCTAAAGCAGCTTCTTGATGGAAGAAAAAAAGCAGCAAAAAAGTGAACAAAGTAATGAAAATTGAAGTGCAGCTGAACAGAACCCAGAAAGCAGACCAGGGAGACCAAAGGCAGAAGCATATACTGCAGAGCGGCGGCTGCCATTGAGCCAGCCTCCTGGTGCAGGGTCTATTAGTACTGAGACATCTAACGACCTCCTGCATGCCCAGCTACCAGACGTGGAGTAAGCAACTCCAGAATGCCACACACTAATCAGGCAGCATATCCCTGCATGATCGACAGTGACTGGAATGCCTGGGACAACCAGCTTAAGTCTCTGGCGGGGACACCCCAGCTCAACTCTCCCTTAGGAGTCAGAGCAGCACTGAACTAAAAGTTAAATTGAGCTCTTGCAGGGGCCCCTGTGCAAAGGACAGTCTCAATCACCTGCTGTTCTAGCGATTGGATAGGAACAGAAGTGCGGGAGGGACCCAAAGCACACAGGGCATAGAGACCTTACAGTCAGCCTGGAAAATGCCCGGCATTTAGACTGCACTCCCACCACCAGCAGAGGCAGAGAGAGAGATGCAGACATGGCCTGTGGAAAGTGTGGAGCCTCCGGCTTATACTGGGTGCAGACCCAGTGATACCCCCCGGCCTACATAGACAAGAGTGGCACAGGGACAGGCCCTGTAGAGAGAACAGAGACATAAGCTTGCAGCGGGAGAGGCACCAGCAGAACTCCCTCCTGCACTGACAGAGAGAGAAAATAAGAATGCCTGAAACATGCTCGAAAATCAAATATAGTGACCAGACATTTAAAAGCTGAAAATATCTATGCAGATCCAAAAGGACTGCAGAGTTTTTGTTTTTGCTTCTCTGGTTTTTTAATTTTTCTTTTCTTTTTATTTATTTATTATTATTATTATTATTTTTTGCGGTACTGGGGATTGAACTCAGGGGCATTCTACCTCCGAGCTATACTCCCAGCCCTATTTTTTATTCTTTATTTTGAAACCGGGTCTCACTAAGTTGCAGAGTGCCTCACTAGGTAGCTGAGGCTGGCCGTGAACCCGGATCCTCCGGTCTCAGCCTCCCGAATGCTGGGATTACAAGCGTGCGCCACCACGCCCGGCTTCTTTTATTTTTTACTTTGTTTTCATTTTGTATTGCTTTGTTTTATTTATGTTTGATTGTTTGGATGATTAGTCGCTTTGTTATTTTTTGCTCAGTTGTTGACTCTTTTCCTCATCCCTTTTACAAGCTTCACTCCCTCTCTCCTATCTATATTCTTCTCCTCAACACTTTTTTTCTCTTTCCTTTTTCCTTTTTTCCCTGTCTCATATCAAGACCATTTCATACCACTACAACTAAATACTCTACATTGACTACCAGAATCCCCTGACATATCCACCATCTCTAATCTTTACCATACATCATTTCAACACACTCAAACTCTTACTCTACTGGATCATACCTTCTACTTTACCCTATTCTTGCATTTATCACTGTGGCTTCTCCCCCCTCACCTAACCTTCACCAGTGAATACAACCTGTCCTTGTATATACCAGCGGACACCTCTAAACCCCTACTGCAGAGATTGAACCAGAGAGGTGAACTACCAGAAAGGACTGCCACACCAAAGATAAACTCACCTGTGCTGATAGAAGGAATAGCTCAATACAGCCCACATCGAGGCCTAAAAATATGCAAAGACCACAAACTGTCTGACTCACACCTCTGAGATGAATCCCCATAACAGAACCAACAAGCGGACCTTAGAAGTCAACACCTGAAATCTACCAACGGCACCATTACAGTGGGCAGAAGAAGTCTTAGAGTAATTGCAACTCAGTACAAGATACTATTCACAGAGAGAAAATAAAAATAAGAAACCTATAAATTGAGAGAAAGCTTGCAAAAGCAGCAAAGACATAAATTTAAGAACAGGGAAATCACAGGAAGGAAAAATAGCAAAGAAACAATGAGCCACCACAATCCCACAATAACAGAACTCACCAACACAGACTGGCAGAGATTACCAGAATAACAATTCAGATCCTTAGTAGTAGAAATGATACAAGATTTCCAGAAATAATGCAGAGACAGCTGGAAAGAAATAAAAGAACAAATAAACAAAGTATCTGACATCCTGAACATAAATCAAAGAGAAGCCTTGAAGGAACTGAAGGACATGGAAGATGCAATAATTGAAGGGAAGGCATAAATGCAAACTATAAACAGTAGATTAGACCACATGGAAAATAGAATATCATTCTTAGAAGATGACCATTCCAAAAATGAATCCATTGTACATAATCTAGAAAAAAAATTCGACTGTATGAATTGGACATCGATGAGATCTGGGCCAACTTTAAAAGAGCAAACCTAAGAATAATAGGCATAGAAGAGGGATTAGAAGTTGCAACTGTGCCGGGTGTGGTGGCGCACGCTTGTAATCCCAGCATTTGGGAGACTGAGACCGGAGGATCCGGGTTCGCGGCCAGCCTCAGCTGCTTAGTGAGGCACCCCGCAACTTAGTGAGACCCTGTTTCAAAATAAAGAATAAAAAATAGGGCTGGGGGTGTAGCTCGGAGGTAGAATGCCTCTGAGTTCAATCCCCAGTACCGGAAAAAAAAAAAAAAGAAGTTGCAACTGATGGAATAAACAACCTTTTCAAAGAAGTAATATCAGAGAATTTTCCAAACATAGAAAGAGAAGTTGACACACAGGTACAGGAAACATATAGCACCCCGTCTAGACAGGACCAAAGAAGAGGTTCACCACGCCACATAATAATCAAATTGACTAATGTAGAGACCAAGGAGAGAATCCTAAAGACAACAAAAGTAAAAGGCCAAGTGACATTTAGAGGCAAACCAATTAGAATCACTCCAGGCCTCCGAAACCAAGTCATGAAAGCCAGCAGGGGCTGGAACAACATATTCCAAACCCTGCAAGAAAACAATTTGCAGCCAAAATTCTCCTAACCAGCAAAACTCTCTCTCAAAATTGGTGGGGAAAGCTGGGTGTGGTGGCTCACACTTTTAATCCCAGCATTTGGGAGGCTGAGACCAGAGGTTCCGTGTTTGCGACCAGCCTCAGCTACCTAGTAAGGCATTCCACAACTTAGTGAGACCTGTTTCAAAATAAAGAATAAAAAATAGGGCAGGGGATATAGCTTGGAGGTAGAATGCCCCTGAATTCAATCCCCAGTACCACAAAAAGAAAAAAAATTGATGGAGAAATAAAAACCTTCCATGACAAACAGAAACTGAAAGAATTTATGTCTTCCAAACCAGCACTAGAGAAAATACTCAAAGAGATTAACCAAAAAGAAGATCTAACAAGTAAACATCAGAACCAGAGAAACAATGATTTCCAGGAAGCAAACAACTAAGCAAAGAAGAACAAACACTACCTCAAACAGAAGTCAAAACTCAAAACATTAGGGATGAAAAATAATCTCTCAATAATCACACTGAATATAAATGGCCTCAACTCCCCAATAAAAAGACACAAGGTGGAAAAATGAATTAAAAACCATAATCCATCTATATGCTGCCCTCAAGAAACACACCTTACAAGCAAAGATTCCCACAAACTAAAGGTGAAGGGCTGGAGTAAGATAATCCATGCCAATGGACCTCAAAGACAAGCAGGAATAACAACTAATTTATCAGATAAATTAGACTTCAAGCCTAAGCTTATCAGAAAGGACAAAGCAGGTCATTTTTTACAAGTAAAAGAAGCAATTCAGCAAGAGGAAATAACAATTGTCAACATTTATGCCCCAAACATAGGTGCAGCCACTTTCATAAAATAAATTCTGCATGATATAAAGTCACACATAGATATCAGTACAATACTACTGGGAGACTTCAATTCTCCTCTCACATCACTAGACTGATCTAGACAAAAGGTCAAAAAAGCCATCTCAGACCTAAAGAATACTGTAAACCAAATGGATCTATTAGACACATACAGACTCTTTCACCCAACTACAGCTGAATTCACATTTTTCTCAGCTGTCCATGGAATCTTCTCCATTCTGGGCCACAAAGCAAGCACTGGCAAATTAAAAAAATGTAACATAATTCCCTGGGTCTTTTCAGACCACAATGGAGTGAAACTAGAAATCAACTCTAAGAAGACCCAGAGTAACCATGTAAACACATGGAGACTGAATACCACATTGCTGAATGAGGATTGGGTCATAGAAGAAGTAAGGGGAGAAATTAAAAAATTCCTGGAAACCAACAAAAACAGAGACACAACATATCAAAACCTCTGGGACACTTTGAAGGCAGTACTAAGAGGAAAATTTATAGCACTGAGTGCCCACATAAGAAGAACAAAAGATTACCAAATAAATAACCTAATAACACAGCTCAAAACCATTGAAAAATAAGAACAGTCTAACCCCAAAGCCAGTAGAAGACAGGAAATTATGAAAATCTGAGCAGAAATTAGTGAAGTAGAGAATAAAAAAACAATACAGAAAATCAACAAAATGAAAAGCTGGTTTCTTAAAAAAATAAGCAAGATAGATAAACTATTAGCCAACCTAACCAAAAGAAAGAGAGAATCAACCCAAATTACCAAAATAAGAGGTGAAAAAGGTGATATTACCACTGACATTGTGAAAATACAGAGGATCATCAGGAACTACTTTGAAAAACTATACTTCAACAAAATGGAAAATCTAGAAGAAATTGAGAAATTTCTAGACACATATAACCTTCCTAAATTGAGTCAAGAAGATATAGAAAACTTAAAATGACCAATAGCAATCAAAAAAAAAAAAAAGAACAGAAAGCCCACAAGAGTGGGAGAAAAATTTTGCCAGCTACTTTTCTGACAGAGGACTAATATCTAAAATATACAGAGAACTCAAGAAACTCACAGCTAAGAAAACAAATAATCCAATAAAAAATGGACAAAGGATCTTGCAAATTAGTGCAACCACTTTGGAAAACAGTATGGAGGATCCTCAGACGAATGGGAATGATCCTACTATATGATCCAGCGATACCTCTACTGGGTATCTACCCAAAAGAAAGGAAACCAAACTATCAGACCAACGCATGTGTATCTATGTTTATAGCTGCACAGTTTACAATTGCCAAACTATGGAACCAGCCAAGATGTCCAACAACAGATGAATGGATTACAAAAC
>PVLC010008955.1:0-56057 GCA_004027655.1 Graphiurus murinus
TTTTTTTTTTTTTTTTTTTGTGGTACTGGGGATTGAACTCAGGGGCATTCTACCTCCGAGCTATACCCCCAGCCCTATTTTTTATTCTTTATTTTGAAACCGAGTCTCACTAAGTTGCGGAGTGCCTCACTAGGTAGCTGAGGCTGGCCTCGAACCCGGATCCTCCAGTCTCAGCCTCCTGAATGCTGGGATTACAAGCATGCGCCACCACACCCGGCTTCTTGTATATTCTTAAAGGGACACTAATCCTATTGGATCAAGGATATATATTTATGACTTAATATAATTTGAGTTATTCACATAAGTACTCTGTCTCCAAACACCATCACATTGAGGATTGTGGCTTCAATATTTAAATTTTAGAGAGATGAAAACGTCCAGTCTATAGAACAATTTATCAAATTATAACAGAGAAGAGAGAAAAATCATCCCACCAGAATCTGGTACCTCATGGGCTCTACAAAGTTTTGACATGAACATAAAGTGCTTATGTTATGTAGCTAGGCAGAGCAAGGGGGAGGGAGAAGAATTAGGGTTATTACACTTTGAGTAATGAAGAACCCCGTTCATAAATTGCCTTTTTCATGGCCAGATGATTACTTTCTTAAATCTAAAGGGAGACAGATGTAACCAGCTTATGAGGCTTTCCAACTTTGGAGTATGTGCAGAGCATTGAACCCATGAGTTTCCCTAAGGCAACTATGGCACATTTTTCAACATGGCAGAAATAGTAAAGATGCTGTAAGCTGTGGCACAAACTAGCAGGAACTGCCTCCAAATGCATAATTCATGAGGGGAAAGGTTTCCAGACTGAATAAAACTTGCTATGTGGAAGATGCCATTGCCATTTCTACTTCTGGAAAATGGACTTTTCCAGACACTTTTGGAGCATCAACCCTCCTTTTGCATGGTCCCTTTCCTTATAACTATTCACCCACTTTGCTAAAAAAAATCTCTTGTGCTTCCCCTATCCATGTTTTCTGTATGACATCTTTCAGGAAGAAAGAACCGTGGAAATCATCACCTGCTAACACAGAGATGTATTAAGCCAATTCAACAATCAATTATTACATAGATGAAATGGTTCTGTATGAGTCACGCTACTCCTAAATATTGAAGATGCATGGTCATTTTTGTCCTGAATGGATATTAAAATAAATATTCAAGATATATAATGAATACTACTATAATTTTGTGCCTTCATGATTAGAACAGAATTCTGACATGGAACAGAGAAATAGAAAGAATGAATAACAATGCTTTCTATAAGGTTAAGGTATACTATTGCTTCTATTCCAGATTCACCCTGCCCTAGGTGTTAACCTACACACTTTTTATGTTGTTGTTGTTGCTTAGTCTGTTTCAAAGCAATGTAATAATCCATGTGTTCTCTGCATTTTAATTTGATTTGTGAGCCCAAGTCTGGGATAACCTGCTTGGCAATACACTTGGAGGATGCTACGACATCAACATAACTTTCCGAATGACATTTTGGTTACCCAAAGGAGTAAAAAGAGCTATAACAAGAATGACATTATCATCTTCTAGACTTTTGAAATGATGTCTTCCTTCAAATATTCAATATCTATTTACCAAGGAAAATTGAAAATGGAATTGTCATTTGGGTAGTGAACTTTTACAGGTATCCTGATATATTTACAGCTGATTGGACAACATTTCTTAAAATGCCACAGAAAATAAAATTGCCACATGTAAAAATATTTTGGAAGAGAAAACTATTATTAGTATATTCTTCAAGGTCATAGTGGGTAGCATTGAATAATTTGTTTTATTGAAATAGCACTGCCTTTCTGAATATTGAACATTATGCATTCCAGTCACTATGGCATCTTATAATTTGACGTTTTTTTAAATAAATTTAATATAGAGTATGTTTTGTTGTGAAAACTGCTTACAAATGTAAGCAGATATACCAAAATATTAAATATTTCCCATGGATGTATAGAGTTTTATATTTCCCCAAAAGCAAAATTTAAACAAACTAAAATGCTACATATTCTTTGGCAGAATTATAAATTGTATAATTTAGTTATAATAATTCTTAAATAATAATAATCATGGTCATCCTCAAAATCTAGATATAAAAATTACTCCTAAGGCCTCTTTTGTGATTTATATTTGAGTTGAGGCTCTTCAAAATGAGAAATGTGTGCATGGATGTCTTTACCTATACTAGCTTGTACCTAACAAAGATGTGTAATTACAATGCACCAAATAAGGGAAAGATGGAAAAAAAAAAAAAAGATTTGTTAAAGTTATACCTGGAGATTTTGGATCTACGTAATGCAGAGCCCACTTCTATTAACCTGGCAGAAACAGCTAAGACATTTGTAGATCGACTTCAAGCCTTGGTCACTACCTGACCCTCGTTTACCTCTTTGCTAAGAGGAGCTATCGTAGCAACAGCAATAGTCATTCTAGGTTTATGCAATCTATCACTTGTTGTACACCTTGTGATCAATACCTATGTATGAGCAGATTTACATGGAATAAAAATGCAAGCACTGCCTCGCACAGGGCCTGGTAGTCAATGACGAGTTCGATTTTCTCAGGGCAATATCAACCTAAGACAGGGCTCATTGAATGACTTATCGAGACCCCGTGATGGCTAAGACAGGCACAGTCCTTCCTGTATTTTAAAATAAAAACGGGGGAGTTGTGGGAGCCCAGCTGGGCCCTTTCCCCCCTTGCAGTTGCTATCTGCATATATGAGCAATTATACTGACTCTTCTGCTATGGCTACATTGGCGTCTCGAAGTCTGGAGATTGCCCCTAGGATGCAGAGATGAAAGACCCTCCTACTTCTTGGAAAGTAAGGATATAACCCTAAAGGACTATGGTTTTATGACTCTAGAAAGTTTGCTTTACCAGGCTATGTTAAGAATGTGGGCTATAAGTGTAAAACGAAGAAGTGGTGCCATATGTGATCTGACAATGATTGATATGTCATAATGTCTATGTAACCCTGTTGTACTCAATAAATATATAAAAAATCCATGCTGAAAAAATTAATTAATTAATTTTAAAAAATGAAAATTTAATCTATTACAAAATATTTGAGGACAATTTGAATTAATTTTTAGCATGTAATAAAAGGAAGGAGCCATGTGCCTTTTTAAATTTTTCATTATGTTTTTTGTGGTACTAGAGATTGAATCCAGGGGCATCTTACATCTGAGCTATACTTCCAGCCCTTTATTTTTTTGTCCTGAAATATGGTCTCATTACGTTGCTGAGGTGGTCCTTGAACCTGTGATCCTCCTATCTGAACTTCCCAATATTGAGATTACAGGCATGCACCAACATGCCCAGCTTCATGTGACTTTAAAGTCAACTGAGAATTTCCCAGTGGCTTGTGGAAAACTTCAAGATATCTTATACATTTCTAGTATAAGACAGTTGATGCAAATGAGCTATATCTTATGCAAATGTAGTTTAATGATTTGCTATAGATAAAAGTCATTTCTTTTAAAACAGTACAACTCAGGCTAAACTTACATATGTGTGTTATGTCTATATACATATATGCACATTCATGGGGATGGGATGCCACTCTACTTAATTTAGGATGCAAATTGCTCACCACTATATCACCTGTCATTCCAAATCCTTCAAAAATTTTACTGTATCACTTATTATGGGATAAAAGTGCTTGATACTGCCTATACTGTGTCCTTGAAAACGTATAAAAGTCTTGGAAAATTACAAAGTATACCAGGACATGCTGTTGCTAGGTTATGTGAAGTCCTCAGAGAACATTTTCAGAATTGAGTCAAGATGCTTACTCATATAAGCCAGAGCCTAATGGAGATTTTCAAATTATTCAGAATCTTTCATGTTAAATCTTAATTCCCTCTACCTCACAATTCACAGATATACTTTGTAGATAGTATGGTTAAGCACCAAAACATGACTGCTGGAAAATTGACAGAGTGAGGGTAGTGAAAATTGCTTTATTTCCTCAGCAGATGTTTTAGTATTTTGAGGTATGAATCACTGTGTCCTTCTCCCTCCTAGGAAGATCACATCAAACACACAATAGGCTGGGACCAATTATTTTAATCCATTCACTGCTATAGGGGTGGAAGTAGAAGACTTTATAGGAAAAAATATCTTAAAATTACATTTAGTATAAAAATATTTTACTTCAATAAGCATTACTGCGATATGATGGATCATATTGAAAAATCAGTTGTTTTATTTATGAAAAAGAAGATAATCAAGGAGGTAACTGCAAGATATTTTAATCTTCTAAAATATTTTGGTTTGTTTTTCCTACATCTGTAGGAATTAAGTGTTGTAATATTATTAAGTGTTGTGGTGATTTGGATTTACATTGTTTCCTAGCCTTCATGAAAGCAAGGTAGCAATGTTGAAAGTGGGGCTTAGTTGCTAAAAAGGGACCCCTGGGTGTGTGTCCTTCGGGATTATATAAGGTCTCTCCTCCCCCTGTTATCTCTCTGTTTCTGGCATCCATGATGTGAGACACATTCTCTCTTTCTTCTGCATGCTGCCATACCCTGAGTTCCATAGATCTAGCCTAACATGGACTGAATCACTAAATCTCCAAAACTGAGAGCAAATAAATATTCCTTCCTCTAAGTTGTGTTGTCAGTTATTTTGGATCACAGTGAGAATGTTGACTGAAACAAATGTAAAACAACAAAAGTAATTCTACATGAAAACTAAGATATGCTCAAGAGTATAAAGCATATATCATTGTTAGTTCCTCTTCCTAAAATTGAAGAAAATACACACATACAAATTCACACACATGAAATAACTTTTTAACACTTTTAAAATTTCTCATGGTATTAAGTTTATGTGTAGGTAATTGATTATTTTTACATTAGACATATTTCCATAGAATTTGGAAAGAAACATATAGCTTTTAATTTATCTCAGAGAATCATTTAGAAATATTAGTAAATGTTATATGATTAATCAATATATAAAATAATTGGTAAAATTATTTAAATAATGAATTCTTATCTTACTTTCAAGAAAGACAACAGAAATAAAAAATTAAAGTTCAAATGAATTATTTCAGGGGTAAATCCATATTAATAAGAAGACTTTGAGGTTGTTTGCCTCATTTTAAAAGCTAGACAGATTTTAATACAACTTTAAGTCACATTTAAATAAAAATATATAATATTATAATATGAATTCTGTTCAAAGGTTATCTTCTATTTAAAGTAAGAAAAGCAGTCATGGCAATTTTTTTGGGGGAATACATAAACATACAATCAAAAAAAATCACGCAAGCATACCACCCTGGAGTGTAAGCATTTAGTCAATTTCTAGATTTCATCATGCAAGTAACAGGGCTTAAGCCCTATAATCACAAGAACCTGAATTCTGCCAATAACCAGAAAGACTGAGAAAATGTGTTATCACCTGGAGTGTCCAGGTGGAAAGTAGTCCTAACTCAAACTTAATTTTATCTTGGCAATACCTCTGTAGGAGTTTTGACTACAACACTAAAATAATAATTTGTGTTTTAAGTTTGTGGCCATTTATTATGGCACTGTCTTAATTTGTTTTGTGCTGCTGTAACATTATCCAAGACTGCATAATTTATAGTGAACAAAAATTTACTTTTCACAGTTCTATATTCGGGGAAGTTCAAAATGAAGACTCTGGTTTCTGATGTGTACTGAGGACCTTATTTTTTAATCCATTTTTTATTGGTGCATTGTAATCATGCATCTTAATGAGGTACATGCTGGTAAAGGCATACATGCACATAACACTCATTTAACCCTTCCCCTATTGCCACCCCCTCCATCCTTCTCATGTTCAGCTTGGCTTAGTGATTGACTTTTATGTACTTGCGAATGTACATCATGTGCATTAGGGAGCTCACTCCCCATCACCTTCAGTTAGGTCAAATTCTTTGCTCATCTAAGGTTTCTCCTTCTTTGTCTAGACTCTCTCCATTGACCTACTTTCTCCCTAGCTTCTGCATATTAGGGAAAGCATATGATTTTTTAACTTTTGTGGCTGACTAATCTCACTTATCAGTGTATTCCAGTTTCATCCATTTCCCTGCAAATGACATGATTTTGCTCTTCTTTATGGCTGAGTAAAATTCCATTGTGTACATATCCCATAGTCTGTAATCTTGGCTGGTTCCATTGTTTGGCAATTGTGAATTGTGCAGCTATAAACATAGATACACATGCGTCTGTCTGATAGTTTGATTTCCATTCTTTTGGATAGATACACAGAAGTGGTATTGCTGGATCATATGGTAGGTGCATTCCCATTCATCTGAGAATCTTCCATACTGTTCTCCAAAGTGGTTGCACTAATCTGCAATCTGACCAACAATGTATTAGGGTTCCCACTTTTTCACACCTTCACCAGCATTTACTGTTGTTTGTGTTTTTAATGATTACAAGGCCATAGTAATAAAAACAGCATGGTATTGGCACAAAAACAGACATCTAGACTAATGGAGCAGAAGAAAAGATTCAGAAACAAATCCACACACTTACAGCCAGTGGATTGGCTCCTGACAAAGGAGCGAAAAACATACACTGGAAAAAAAGATAACCTCTTCAACAAATGGTGTTGACAAAACTGGTTAACCATATTCAGAAAAATGGAAATAAACCCCAATTTCTGACACTGCATAAGAGTCAATTCAAGATGGATCCAAGATTTGGAAATCAGACCAGAGACTTTGCAGTTACTTGAAGATGACACAGGTCCAACACTTCATCATGTAACACAGGTAAAAACTTTCAACAAGACCACAAAGGCACAAGAAATTCAAAGGAAGATCAATACATTGGATTGCATTAAACTGGAGAGTTTCTTTGCAGCAAAGGAAACTATCAAGAACCTCAACTGAGGGCTTTCTTTCTGCATCCTTACATGGTAGAGACAGAAGAATAAGCTAGCCAACTGTTACTCTGTGAAAAATCTTTTTTATAAGTGCCTCAATCCCATTAAAGAGGAAGAGTCTTTTGTTGACTAGCTACTTCTTAAAGGCCTCATCCTGTAACACTCTCATATTGGGGGCACCTGAATTTGGGGCACTGGGAGACATAATCAAACCACTGCAGGCATTGAGAGGAAAATTCAATACCCACAAAATTGCATAGGACAAAAAATATTTTTTTGATTGGAGTTGTTGGGTCAATATACTTTTTATTTTATTTACAGTAAAACACTAAACAACATAGTATACCATTTAATAAAAATAAAAACGTAGCCATAAAAATACACATTTGAATTTTTAAAAATATAGAATATATTTTATTGGAATTACTGGATCAATATACTTTTCATGTTATTTACAATAAAACACTAGATAACACAATATATTATTCAAGAAAATTAAAAATGTAGCCATAAGACTATGCATCAGAATTTTAAAAATATAGAATATTTATTCAGATACTCATTATTTTGTTCTCTACATTATTAATTGATGTATGACAGAATATACTGTTCTTGTCATGATCTTTGGAATGAAAATCTTCTTTTACACTATCTCCTATATAAAACCGTCTTAACTCATGACACAGAACCTCAAAAAGTAATTTGCCACATGGTATGTTCAAATATAAATTTTCTTTCTCTTATTTCTTTTTTGTTGTCCTTTTTTAAAAAAATACTTTTCTTTATTCTCTTTTTTAAAAGTTATGACCACACCTAGTAATAGGAAGTAATTCCAGACAGGAGGATCTGATTTAAAATCAGCCTTGGCAATTTAGTGAGATTCTCAGCAAACTAGTGAGACCCTGTTGCACAATAAAAAATGAAAAGGGCTAGGGGTGTAGCTCAGAGGTAGAATGCCTCAGTGTTTAATTCCCAGTAACCTCTCCCCAACACACACACACACACACACACACACACACACACACACACACACACACTCACTCACAGTTCTGGTTCTTAATTAAGAAACAAATTCACCTGTTAAAATGTCTTCAACTTTCTCCTGTATATCACAGCCTGGTGTTCTTTCTTATCATGAATGTCACACTAAATACTACTCTTCATCCTCCAATTTTCCCTCAAACTTGTTTAGCTAAATAATGAGAGGTAGTTTGGGGTAACCAAAATCTTTGTTTTGCTTTGTATCTAAATCTTTGCTTTAAATGCAAATATTTGCCTTAGTTGCAGATATGAGTGTAACAACCTTGTATACATCTGTGCACACATGCATACAGTTAATTTTCATCATTAAATTTTTTTTTGCAAAGATCAATATAGAACAAAAGCTCTTCTAGTGTGTGCATTTTTAAAACCAGTTCTTGTTTGGTAACTTTAGGTAGCAGAGTGTGCCTTGGGCCACCTGTGATTGCCTCTCATTATTCCCTAATCCACCCTTCTGCTAGATTTTTTTAGTTTTCCTTGATTTTGAGCTTACCCATTAAATTCATATGCTATAATATGAATAATATTTAACTAGAAAGAAAATATATGCCTGTCTAAGCAAAAGCATTTCATATTTACATAAAGATAGGTCCTTGGAGAAATTTGTTAGGTGATTTAAATAATCTATTTTACTCTATTAGTATTACATATTTATATTTTTTTCTATGGAGGGCACTTTTGAAGTTGCACTGTTATATTATAATGGCAAATGATAGAAGACATTGTAGTTGATCTCATGAAGGAGACCAGAGGCATGAGGGAGTCTGTCATGAGCAAACTTACACTGAAGCAATATCAGCCTCCACAAGTAGTCCCACCAAGCTACCCAGGGTTCATGGAACAGAGAGCACCAAGAAGCAAATGAAGATGCATGAATCAGCTAGGCACGGCGAGTGCACACCTATAATCCCAGTACTTGGAAAGCTGAGACAGGAAGATTGCAAGTTTGATGTCAGTGCATAAAAATGTATCAATTCCCTGTTTCAAAAAATAAAATGTCTGGGGGTGTAGCTCAGAGGTAGTCCTCCCTGAGTTTAACCCCTAGTACTACAACAAAATATGCAAAAGGTGCATGAATCACACCATTTACTAAATAACCTTAAGAGGTATAACAAAAATTCAGAGGGTCAGAGAAAATATAATTAGAATACAGTGCATATGTGGTAGAAGTAACTTGCTGCCTGGATTTTTCTTTTACCAGCTATGTGCATGTGCCCTGTCTCTCTCTCTGACACTTCATTTTTATTGCTGATGGTGAGTTGATATGGAAAAAGGGATCTATCAGACCCATCATATCTGCAGCCAGTATACACTTTCTATTTGAGTGAATACAGAAGCAAAAAGTTTCTGATGATGAGCTATATGTAGGATAGGGTAGAGAATTCCTGGGGCCAGAATTACAATGATGCAATTTAGGTCACAAATGGGGGACATAAATATTGAATGCCTTATGTGACTTATGTGTTTTAATGTGTTATCTTGTACTTCCTGTGTCCCATGTAAGTCTATTACAAAGACTTGTTACTTCTTGTTTTTTTATATTCATATGTGGTACACAGAAACTACTCATAATATTAGTGTCTATCATATCTCCAAAGTTTTGTACACCTATACTTAGTTTTATCTATAATTCTAGTATGTTTGCTTTTCTTACTTTTTATAGCAATAAAATATTCTTTTTTTAAATATACTTTTATTGGTGCATTGTAACCATACATCATAGTGAGGTTTGGTCTCGTGTAAACATACATGTACATAGCACTCAGTGCATTTCCTTCCAGATCTTGCCCCACTCCTTGTCCTTTTCCATTCATAATATTGAATTGGTATTAGATGGCATCATGAATGTACATAGGATTGTTTGAACTATTTACCTCATCGAGTATCCCCTTTCCCCTCCCCACTTGCCTCCCCAAATCTCCTTCCACTATACTACTGGTCTCTCTCCTCAGTTATTTGAAGTCTCTTTTGTTTCCCAGCTTCTCTCTAACTTCTACATGAGGGAAAACATATGATCCTTCATATCTTAGACTGACTAATCTCCCTTATCATGATACTCTCTAGTTCCATCCATTTTCTGCAAATGACATAATTTTGTTCTTTATGGCTGAGTAATATTTTGTTGTGTGCATATACAACTTTGGAAGCCATTCATTTTTGATGAACACCTAAGTTGGTTCCATAATTTGGCTATTGTGAATAAATAAACATGGATCTGCATGTATTACTATAATATTCTAATTTTAATTCCTTTGAAAAGATACCCAGGATTAATACTGTCTAATTAAATTTTGAGGAATAGTATAAAGCCGGATGAAAATTCACACACATACACACACACACACACACACACACACACACATACATACATATACACACACTCACATACTCACACACATATATGTTTGTATATAAGGAACCTCAGGAATATCTGATGAATGGGGAAGCTTTACCAAAACATCTGAAGAGTTAAGGAAATGCACACACACACACACACACACACACACACACACACACATCAATCTTATTAAGACTCAATGTTGTTTATGACATGTTTTCTCAGATAATCTAATATTGGGGTACTTACTAACAGAAGTCTGTTTTTAAGCATGTCTTCTACCTAAATCTTCTTCATATATTTTAGAAAGCAGTCAAAGAGCCAAGTGTGTCCTCTATGGTCCTCTTGAATATTAGGAGAGTTTGCCAGGGGAAGTCTACCACTGACCACTCTACCATATTACCACTTCTTAATCTCAGATATATTCCTGCTTCTATTGTGTTCTGTATTTAGGCAAGTTTGGCCTTGTATGCTGGTCAGTCACACCCATTCTTGAGGGTAATATTACCAG
Organism: Graphiurus murinus; assembly: GCA_004027655.1. Taxonomy (NCBI): domain Eukaryota; kingdom Metazoa; phylum Chordata; class Mammalia; order Rodentia; family Gliridae; genus Graphiurus; species Graphiurus murinus. The sequence goes on from PVLC010008955.1 coordinate 10,767, forward strand.
CAATATTGTCCTCTATTATCTTGTCTGTTAGTAGCTTACAATGGTGACCAAATGGCCTCGGTTAATTTTCTCAGTTTCTCCTCATTATCTCATTGTTTTTGTTCTGGTGCATCCCTCTACTTCACAGGTCGACCAGAGTTCCTTAGCATTAGAGGAAGTTTCTGAGGAGAATATGAGCAGTCCACATTCAACTTTGTTCAGAGTTACATAACCATTGTCTTCTGACTCATTGTCCTTGCAAGCTAAAACATTTGTATCTTGTTTGTTCATTACATCCTTTTAATAGTATTTTGGTCCCAACTCTGATGTTTGTATTTATCCAGTTTGCAAGTATAATATTTTCTGTTGGGTTATCTAATAATTAGGTCACTTGAATTTTTATTAGATAAAAAGAACTGTTCATCAGACCTTCAAGGGGACCCGAGATTGAAGTAAACATGTCCAGGCTCTCTTTTCAATTTTCAAAAGGTGTATGCTTTCCCTTACAAGAGGAAGTAAAAGAGCAGAAAAAGTATGGAATTAAAATCACTCTTAGAAAACCAAAAATACCCTGACAGACTATGTGTATATATTGAATATCTAGTACTTAAAGGTTAATTCTGTAATATATTATTTATTAAGGGAACTTTTTTCTTATGGATACACATGACTTTTTATTTATTCAAAAGTATTTATTGTACATTTAGTATGTGTCATACACTGCTTTATTGCCTGGGAATATCGGAAGGAATAACACAAAGTACATTGTAGAGAGAGATAGAGATTTTACGCACAGCACACATGCACACACACACACACACACACACACGCATGCACACACACACACACACACCTTTATAGTGATTTAAATTTATGTAGTGGAAATGACTAAAGAAAAATTAAAATGTACATATAACATAGAAGAATATATTTTAGATATATGTTAGAGATAGTCTTTGTGTAGGTCACATATGAACAGACCTTTAGAGAAGTGAAACTAGAAGATTTGGAATAGAGGGACATTCATTCCCCTTGGCAAAAGTTCTAAAATGAGAGCTCATTTGGCTTATTCAGCAAACTGTAGGGAGGTCAGTGTAGATGGTGAGTGTAGTTGTGCACATGACAAGACCAAAAAAGTGTACTTAGAGAGTAAGCCTGGAGCAATATCACTAAGGTCTTACAGGACAAGGCACAGTATTTGATGATAGAACAAAGCCAGTGGAAACTGTAAATCAGGCACTAGAATAATTTGAGATATAGTTCTGAAGGCTTAGTCTCGCTACTGTGTGGAAAATGGACTCCCATGGAGTAAGAGTAGGCAAGGGATGAAGCTTTCACAGAAGTCCAGACCCTGAGGGATAGGTGAAGCTGGGACATAGGATAGTAGGAGTAGAGGTGATAATAAGTGGCAATAACTTGGATACATTTGAAACACATCAGTGAGATTCATGCTTTTTAGACATAAGATTAACAGTAAGAGAAAGACAAAATTTTTTCCTAAACAACTGCAAGATAGCCCTGATATTTAGTGAGACAGAATCGTTAAGAGAAAAATAGGTTCCTATAGAAGAGATAGGGAGGAGTTAGGGATCAACATTTTAGTTTTGAGATGCTAATAGAGATAGAAATGGAGATGTCCTGCAGACATTTGTGTTAGATGTTAGAATTCAGAGAAGAGTTAGTGTTGAAAATTGTAATTTGGCCATAATCAGTATTAATTGGGTATTTAAAATTGTACAAGCTAGGCACAGTGGTACATATCTGTAACACTAATACTTGTGAGGCTGAGACATATGATTGCAAGTTAGAGGTCAGTATTGGCAACTTAATGAGACTGTTTCAAAACAAAAAAATAAAAAATTCTGGGGATGCAGCTCAGGGGTAGAGCCCACCTTCAGAGCTCTATCTCTAGTACCACAAAATTAAAATAAAAGAAAAAAAAGTCTTACAGGTGAATGGACAGTGAATGTAGATAGAGAGGAAAAACAAAGACTGGGCCTAAAACACCCCATACTTCAATGTGGATACTAAGGAGAATCAACAATGAAAATTGAGAAATAATATCCAGTCAGGTAGGAGGAAAGGTAGGCAAGTGTGGACTCTAAAAAATCAAATTGAGATTGTTTTGAAAAGTAGGAAGTAGGTGATTCTTTTTAATGTATCTGAAACAATAAGTAAGATTGAACAGTAGAATGGAAGGAGGATTTTGCATTGTGGAATAAGCTAGTGACCTTGACAAGAGCAGCATTGATGGGTTATTGGTGATGGAAGCCCTAGTGGAGTAGGATCAAGAGAGAGAGGGATGAAAAGAGACAAAGAGAGCTAAATAAATATCAAGGTCTCTGAGCAGTCTACTTCTCACTTGAATTTTAAACAAATTGAAAGGGAAACAAGACTAGCTGATATAAAATAATTTCCTTAGTGATTATACAAGTTAAACTGGATCATGTGGCTTTATATTTTTGGCCAGATGAGTTTCATAACTGAATTTCAGATTCCTACATGTACTTAAGTATTGAGTCCCACATTGTTCTAGAAGACTTTCCCCTGCAGAACTGGAATGGAAGCACTGTGCAGAACACTCATCTCTACTCAAGTGTGATACATGGTGCACACTTGTAACTTCAATACTCAAGAGGTTGAGACAGGAGGATTAGAGGTTCGCACCAGCCTCAGAAAGTTAGTGAGACCCTCTTCAACTTAGTGAGACCCTGTTTTAAAAAAAATTAAATAGGGATGGGGATGTAGCTCAAAGTCAAAATGCCCCAGGTGCAATTTCCCAGTATCCCCACACATATACATACACAAATAGAAAACTCATCTACAAGTACAAGAGTAATTACACTGTGTTCCCCATAAGTCAGAACTCCTCTACTGTGATGAACTAAAAGAAGCAGAGAAAACCCAATTGACAGTAGGAAAGTTTCTTTTCCAGAAGAAAAAAACATGAGGATAAAGAAACAATCACTTTCCACTAACAATATTCAACATTTTCAGTTTTTTTAAAAGTAAAGTTGGCAAAAGAATATTGGCTAGATAGCCAGATAAGCTGAAGGAGATATATATTTTTTATTGTAATAATTCGTACATTGTAAGCATACATCTTTGTTAGGTACAAATTGATAACGGCATATGTGCACACATTTCTCATTTGACCTCTGCCCCAATTCCCACCCCACTCCCTCACCCTCCCTCCCTCTCAAGTTCAGTTCAGTGAGTGACCATGATATAATTGTGTAAGTACCTCATGTGCCTTAGGATACTCCCCCACATCCATCCCCCTTCGGTTAAATCAACTTCTTTGCTTATTGAGGGTCTTTCCTTTTTCATCTGGAGACCCTCTTATGCCTCATCTTCTCCCTAGCATCCGAATATTAGGGAGAACATATGCTTCTTTACTCTTTGTGACTGGCTAATCGATATTTATTAAGATATTAAATATAATAGTCTGTGTGGTGCTCAATTTTTCCTTTTAGCACTTGCAACATCATATATATATATATATATATATATATATATATATATATTAGAAGGTAAATATTTAGTTTTATCTTTTGCATAAGCACAAGCTCTGTTGAATATGCTTCTCATAGTCAGTAAATATATATTGAATGTCTTATGATTTATTGATTACACTGTCATGTCAATAATTTAATATATTTCAAAAGTATATGTAATGTAATAACATGATATGAAATCAGATCACATGAAATTTAATCACAAATTAGACATTTATGTCATCTTGAGCAAATATCCTGTCTGATTTCAATATTATCTTCTGAAAAATGAGGATAAAATAATTTTCTTTTCAATCTCAGAGGTATATTTTTTAAAAACCAATTTATATGATAAATGTGAAAACCCTTTGAAAAAATTGATTTTGGTATATTGTTCTGTCCCTCTCTCTGTATACTGAAAATTTGTAATTTATCTTTAAATGAGAAGGTATTATATTGATGTTTCTTACCTTTGAACTCAGGTTGGCACTGAGTTCAAATATTATTTTCAAATAACTGGTTGGGATATGGTGGGATTACATTAGGAAATATATTTCTAAACAATGAGACATAATAATAATGTTCTACTTTTTTAATTATTCCAGCTTTAGAATAATTATTCTAATAATGTTCTTTACAGATTTAAGATGATATAAAATATAAGAGTTTGCACTTTCCCATAGGAACATTTGAATTATGATTGATGCTTGAAGAAATTCCTGATAGTGTTGTGTGAGTGGAGAAAATAGACATCCATCTTCACAGAGTAGTTTTGTATGCTATGAAAAGTATAGCAAATCATGGGTATTTAGAATTCTTAAATATCAAGCCTTTGCCATTGGATTATAATTTTATTGTTATTACTCTCACCACCAAGCAACAGTGAATATCAATGTAATTTTAACTCTATTACTTTGTAAAGTAATGTCAAGCAGTCTGGACTCATTATCTTACCTCCTGTCAACTTTCTGCATTTGAATCTTGCCAAAAGACACCAGGAAGCAAATTTTTCAAGCATTCTGCAACTTCCTATTGATTCTCCCCATTATCACTCCACCATAACCTCTGGCTACAAATTGGTTTGTATCAGAGGGGGTTAAGATAATGAGTATAGATTAGAATAAAAATCGTATGGACAACAGTCTGTTTCTTTGAATTATAATTGTTGATAAGGCAATTCTAATAACTACTGCCCTACCAAAAGAAAACTATAAGGCAGACATACAGCAAATGGAGTATAAATATAAGATAAACCAAATAGAGCTATTTTCCTTCTATTAGACATGGTAATAAGTAAAATGAAAACATGTTGAGTGGAGCAACAAATTTGTAAAACGTGAGAGGTTAAACATTTTGGTGCTAAAATAACTCATCAGCTTATCTCTTAACAAAGAAATGTATATGAGTCAGGCATGGTGGTGCACGCTTGTAATCCCAGTACTTGGGAGGCAAAGACAGGAGGATATGGGTTCGAGACCAGCCTCAGCTACTTAGTGAGGCACTCCACTACTTAGTGAGACCCTGTTTCAAAATAAAGAACAAAATAGGGCTTAGAGTTGTAGCTTGGAGGTAGAATGCCCCTGAATTCAATCCCCAGTACCAAAAAAAAAAAAAATGTATAGTGTGGCAAGAGATATATTTTGGCTAAAGTAACTAGTTAATCATGAATTCAAGTTACATTGAACAAGGGTATGACTGCATATATGGCATAATTCACTCCTGTGATTAAGTAATGTCACATTATAAAGATAAAAGTTTTTTTCAGATTAGTTAATATTCCAAATACATTGAATTTGATTTAATCAAAAAGAAGATAATTCTGGCTAGGTATGTTCTAATCAAGTAAACCATCACAAGGAACTCAGACCTACTTAAAGGAAAAAAATTGAAGAAAGAGAAATTTCCCTTCTTGCCTTGAGAAAATAACGACACATGATATGAACTACCTGTGACCACATGATAAGGACCTGAGATTGTCCCTCAGAAAGTGAGAGACATTACAGGTTGACATCCATCAAAAAATGTATCAGCTATATCACGGAAAGAAAGTTAACTCAGTTAACTTGTAGAAGCTGAATACAGTTATTTCCCTTATCAAGCTTCAGTATAAATCCCCACTGTCCAATATTTTAATATCAGCCTAGTTAGCTTCTGACCAGAAGATCCAACTAGCCAATCCTAGATATTTTTAATCCACAACAGCTGCAGTTAACCGTTAATAGAGCAGATTAATTTTCCATCCCACAAATAATGTATCAGAGTTCCTACTTCCCCACATTCGTGTCAGCTTTTGTTATTGTGCTTTTAATGATTGCCATTCTAATTGGAGTTAGGTGAAATCTCAGTGTAGTTTGTATTTGCATCTATCTGATTGCTAATGATATTGAGCAATTTTTCATATATTTATTGGCCATTTGTATTTCTTTTTTGTGTGTGAAGTGCCTATTAGTACACTTGCCCATTTTTTATTGTGGTATTTGTTTTTTTCATGGCAAGTTTCTTGAGTTCTTTGTACAGTCTAAATATTAGTCTTCTATTGGAGGAGTATCTGGTAAAGATCTTCTCCCATTCTGTTGGCTCTCTATTAAGGTTCATAATGGTCTTTTTTGTTGCACAGAAGCTCTTTAGCTTCATGCAATCCCAGTTGTCCATCAATAGATGAACTGATTACAAAATTATGGGATATATACATAGTAGAATTCTACTCAGCCCTAAAGAAGAACAAAATTATGTTATTTGCAGGAAAATGGATGGAACTGGAGAATATTATGCTAAGTGAGATGAGTCAGTCACAAAAAGTGAAAGGTCAGATATTTTAACTCATTTATGGAAGCCTGGGAGAAATTGGACTACAAAGGGGTCTCTAGGCAAAGGAGGAAAAACCTTAGTAAAGTGATGGGGAGAGCCTAAGGGAGGAAGTCTGGTGGGGAGAGGGAGACTTGGAAGCACTTCAGTGGACATGATGTACATACACAAACTTATCAATGCCATTCTCAATGTTGTGCATAGGGAGGGTGATGGAGTAGAGTGGGAGTTGGGGGCAGGCTCTCTGAGTGCTGTCTGCACATATGTCTCTATCATGATGAACTTCATCATGATGTGTGATTACAATGTACCAAAAAAAATAATGCAAAATAGGTTGATAAAATATACATACTTCCATCTTAAGTATAGATTTTTAAACGTCTTCCACTGAGTAATATGTGGCTTTATCTTGAGAAAATCATATATGTTTCAGCAAAACTTTAGACACATACTTGAGCAAAAATAAAATCTCTTCCTGATTAAAATAAATTAGAGCATGGGAAAATGTCATTTTAATATATATATATATATATATATATATATATATATATATAATTGTTTTTGCTTAGAGAAGATACGCTTATGTGCATATTTAATGTCTATAAATTGGGTATTTTTGAGACTGGTGCAGCGGGGAATGCCTGTAATCTTAGTACATGGAAGTCTGAGACAGAAAGATTACATGTTTAAGACCAGTGCATGGTAACTTAGTGAAACCCTGTTTCACAATAAAAAATAAAAAGTGATGGAGGTATAGCTCAGAAATAGAATATCCCTTGGTTCAATCACTAGTACCAAAATAAGTAAATAAATAATAAAAACATAGTTGGGCATTTTTGCCTCTAAATGTTTTGAATAGTAAGTTTGCATCCCATGTATAACAGGAAAGAGATGTTTCAAAAAGACTAAAAAGAGATAAGTAGTTCTCCTAAAGTGATTTGAGTATGACTGTTCTCTAATTTTATACTCACAGGAAACACTGAAAAACTAACCCCATAATTAGGTTATGATCTGAATTTGATTCAGAACCTGGCCCTATCATATGCTAATATCATATACTCATTCATATATTAATAATTTAATGCATTTATTTATTTATTTTAATATGGCTTTATTAATACATTGTAATTACACATCATGATGAGGTTCAGGGTAATAGAAACATACATGGACACAGTACTTGGTGTGTTTCTCTCTGGATTCCATCCCAGACCCTTCCCCTCCCTGTACATGTTATTGAGATTTGTGTTGATGATTTAGTATCTGGACATAGCAGTGTTTGAACTGTTTCCTTCATCAAGCCTTCCCCAAGAATCCTCCTGTAATCCCCTACCATTATTTTACTAGAATCTCTACTCATTTATCTCAAGTCAATTCAGTTTTCCAATTTCTCTCTAGCTTCCACATATGAGAGAAAACATACAACCATTTACTTTCTGAGACTGGCTAATCTACTTTGCTAAGGATTTCAGGAAGGAATTTATTTCATGATCATACTGAACATTAATAGGCAGCCAGGGTCTACCTCGAATAATAATTTGTTCTAATTCAGCATTATATCAGTAAATAAAGAAGTAACAAATAGAATTATAATGATTAAGGACTAAAATCTTGGGATATTAACTTACATTCAGACCAGCTTCTATGTCTTCTTCCCATTTTGCAAATGGGAGAACTAGACAATTGCCTACCAATGTTAAAGATACAGGGGATGAGGACAGAGCCAGAGAGTAGCATGAAACAAACAAAACATCACTATGTGTAGAGTACAGTAGCAGAGATCTCTTTATTTTAAAGTAATAAATCTCTTTTAAGCAATTAAATACCAACCAGGAATATTTTATCTGGCAAAATTGTCCTTTAAAACTGAAGGAAAGATAAAGACTTCCAGACAAAAACAAAGATGGGCAGTGAGGAAATAAAGTATATCATTATAAAAAATTCAAATCACATTCAAATCACAAGAGAAGAGGGAGAGAGAAGAATAAAATAACTACAAAAAGAAACCAATAAAACAATAGGATATAAATAGGAAGACCTTACCTATAATTATTTTAAGTGTAGAAGCAGTCAATCAAAAGATAGAGAAAAGCTGAAAGGATAAAACACAAGATCTACAGGAGACTCACTTTAGATTTAAAGACAAACAAGTTGAAAGTGATGAATGGAAAATGATATTCAAATGATAACTACAAGAAAAAAGAGATAGTTATACTTCTATCAATGAATGCAGGCATTAACTGAAAAATTACCACAAGATATAAGGTCAGTATGTAAGTATAAGAGTCAATTTAACAGAATGGTATAGCATTATAAATATATATGCCTCCAACATCACAGCATCTAAATATATACATAAATATTTACAATTCTGCAGTGAGAGATATCTAGCTGTATATTATTAGAAGACTTTTATTTTTATTTATTATTGTTATTAATTAATTAATTAATTTTTGCATACTGAAGATTGAAGCCATGGGTGTTATACCTCTGAGGTATGTCCCCAGACCTATTTTTAAATTTTTATTTGGAAATAGGGTCTCGCTAGGTTGATGAGTCTCACTACTTGCTGAGGCTGCCCTCAAACCTGCCATCCTCCTATCTCAGTCTCCCAAGTACTGGGATTACAAGTGTGCACCACCACGCCTGGCTTAGAAGGAGACCTTAATACTCCACATTCAAAAATGGATAGAAGGTGTTTACAGAATGTAAATAAGGAAACAGACTTGAACAGTACCAAAGACCAAATACCTGACACACACACATAAAACATTCCACTCAGCAGCAGAAAAGTATGCATTCTTCTCAAGTTCACATGGAACGGTTTTCAGGGTAGATCACATGCTAAGTAACCAGTATTAACAAATTCAAGAATATTTAAAACATTCCAAGTGTTTTTTTTTTCTGTAAAATGTAATAAAGTTAGAAATTTAAAAACAAAAGAAAACAGAAAAATTCAGAAATACAGGAAATTGAAGCATCTCAAACTTGAACAAACTTTTAATCAAATAAGAAATCAAAATAAAAATCAGAAAATCTCTAGAAATAAATGTAAATTAAGGCACAAGATATGAAATCATACTGGATGCAATAAAGGTAGTCCTCGAATGGAAATTTACAGCAATAAATGCCTATATTAAGGCATACATCTGTAATCTCAAAACTCAGGAGGTTGAAGCAAGAGATTGCATATTTGAGAGCAGCCTGGGGGACTTAGTGAAACCCTATTTCAAAATAAGAAATAAAAAGGGCTGGGGGTGTAGCTGAGATTTGGTGTGCCTCAGGATTCAATTCCTAGCAACACACACACACACACACACACACACGAAGTTTAAAAATAAGCAACTTAATTTTATTCCTCAAGGGACCAAAGAACTTTAAAAAGAAGAAAGTAAACATGACACAGCAGAACAAAGGGAATGCTAAATATTTCCTAATAAATAGAAATAGAAATAAGTAGAATAGAAAAGAGAGAATTTGAAACTTAACAAAACAAGTATCTTTTTTTAAAAGATAAAAGTGACAAAACCTTAATTTAAAAAAAAAAGAAAGAAAGAAAGCTCAAACATATAAATAAGAAGTAGGAGACATTACAACTGATGTTACAAAATTAAAAAATAACTAGAGAATATTATGAACAAGTATATGCCAGTATGCTGAATTTTCTAAAATAAAATTATATATTTCCAGAAATATACAACTTTTCAATAAATAATAACTAGAAAACCTAAAAAGATAAAAAATGAGACTGAATTAATAATTAAAAACTTCCAACAAATAAAAGCTCAGGAATAATTTGTTTCAGTGGTGAATTCTACCAAACATTTAAAGAATAATTATTAGCAACATTTTTTAAATTCTACTAAAGGTTAATTCACTTCTTTGAGCAGTATCTTTTCATGGTGAAAACATTAGAAGTTTTCTTTTTGAGCCGAGCTTTTGAAATGTACTGTACATCCCTGCTATCTATAGTTACCCTATTTGCCATAGCACAACCAGAACTCTTGACCTAACTATTCTGTAAAAGATGTCATTGATATTTTGATAGGAACTATATTAAGTTTGTAGATTGCTTTGCATACTATAGACAACTGGGCTATATAGTTTCTTCCAATCAATAAACATGAGGTGTCTTTCTATTTTTCTGTTTCCTCTTCAATTTCTTTGATCAATGTTTTATGATTGTCATTTCAAGGATCTTTCACCTCTGGCTAAATTTATTCATAGTTATTTTGTTTTTTATAGCTATTGTAAATGGGATTTTTCTTGACATTTTTTATGCTTTTATTGGTGTGTTGTAATTATACATCACAGTGAAGTTCAAAGTCACACAAACAAACATGCACACAGCTTTTGGTGTTTTCTTTCTTGATTTCTATTTCAGATGATTCACTATAGGCATGTAGCAACACTACTGATTTTTGTATGCTGATGTTTTATACTACAATTTTCCTAAATTCATTTATTAGTTCTAATATAATTTTTATTGAGTCTTTGGGGTTTTCCATATATAAGACAATTTCCTCTGCAAGCAGTGACAATTTGACTTTTTCTTTTCCAATTTGAATGTCCTTTATTTCGTTCTCTTGCCTGATTTATCTGTATAGAATTTCTAGCAGTATGTTGAATATAAGTGGTAACAGTAAGCAATTATGTCTTGTTGCAAATCTTAGAAAGCTTTCAGCATTCCCCTACTCACTATGTAGCATATATTGGTTTATTACAAGTAGCCTTACTCAGTTGAGGCACCCCTTTGGGGTTTATATTTCAACATAGAAATTATAGAGAAACACATACATTCAAAATATAACAGTTACATAATGGACTTTAGAATTCATTTCAGGATTTCACTGAATAAGCTTCTTAATTGTCTGTTCAATAACATAATTCAATTATTCAAGGAGATGACAGAATAAGAAGTCTTGTGGATAGTTTATATTTTATGTTTATTACACTTTTATTTAATTCATATATAAACATATACTACGTGTATTCTAGCCAAAATAAAACATGTATACAAGTACATCTAATGGAAGTGAGCCAAATTTAGAAACTAAGTACAATAATTTATTCCAAATAGAGTTTCTAATATGTAAAGAAGATTCTATAGAAGTTGAAACTATTTTTGATTGATTTTTATAAGTACATCATGAAGAAAATGAACAATTACAAGCTTTCTTATTTTTTGCCATCAGGTTTTATCTTTTTAGGAAACACCACTTATAAACACTTAAGTGTCTGAATTAGAAAATAAAGAAATGAGTTTTAATACAGGCACCATCTTTTTTTTCATCCACTGAAATATTTAGGAATTACAGCTTCATAGAAACTGTCTAATGAATTTTGAAGCTTTGATCTTTCTTTTTGGAGTGGTTATTAGTAGTATTAATCCAATAATAGTAGGGAGACTATAATGTAATGTAACTCTGATTATAATAACTTCATAAAACTTAAGAATTTAATTTCTAGGTATAGTTTTTACCTTTAAAATTTGTACCTTATTAATAAAATCAACATGAATGAAACTAGAATATTAGCATTGATTATATTCTTTTGTTATTTTTGTTCTTATTAACCGAGAAATAGAGAAAGCTAAAATTCCTTCAGATTGGCAGGAACTAATAACATATACATAATAATACCCTTGATCTCAGAATGTTAGACTGCTGGAATTTAAAAACAACCTTTTTCATACTTGTGATTGAGTAATCTGAGTGCTGATTGAGTGCTTAGAAATAATTAATGAAAAGTCGAGTGTGAAAACCTGTACTAACCTTTCATTAATTAGTTTTCCAGACTTTTGTGATATACCCCAAGAGAATAAAGGCAAAGTCATATAATAACAAATACCTTTTTTTCCCATTGGATTAAACTTGAACTATATAATTTCCTTACACTTTTTTGGACTTTCATGGTATTTCTCATCATAAAAAACAATTGTTAGTATACAATTTAATCATAAATAATATTTGCTAAGTCTAAAATAAGCAAAGTTTTATTAGTTTCAAAAACCACACTGAAAAGTCTTAGAGTGAGGTAACACAAGGCGAGTTAAATACTAGTTTAAACCTATATTAGGTAGGAAGAATTTAAGAGTGATTTATGGGATAGTAATATATTTTACTCAACAATAGTCATATTTATGACCATTATGGAAAAACTTGAAAGTATTGTCTCTCAGAAATGTTTAGACCACCAATTATTATTGTGCTCTTCCTCTATAGTTGAATCAAGTTTTCACACCATTCTCTAATTATTATATGGAAACACATTTTGCATATATATATATATCCATATATTTATATATGTATATGTTGCACATGTATTCTGTGTATCTATGTGTATATGTGTCCATTATATATACATTATATATGTATATTATAAAGGCACAAAACTCAAACAGAAAACAAGTTCAAAAATGTTCAGCCTTCAGAGTAATTTAAGTATCTCTTATTTTGCTTTTTTCTTCTTATTATTTTTTTTTTGTGTGTGTGTGGTATCAGGGATTTAACCTAGAGGCATTCTACATACAAGCTACACATCCAGCTCTTTTTATTTTTTGCTTTTGAAACAGGATCTTGCTATGTTGCTGAGACTCTCGCTAAGTTGCCAAGGCTGTACACCTGTGATCCTCTTGTCTCAGACTCCCAAGTATTGTGATGACTAGTGTGTGCAGCTCTTATTTTATTTTCTAATTTCCCAATAGCATTTAATGAACACTAAATTATATACATGTCTATATTATTCTACAGGAACTAACTAAGCTAGTTCTCATTCAATATACTATTATTTTTGTGTTTTCTCCAACAGCATTCTTCTTTTAAATTTTTTTTATAAACCTGCTACCTTCATGTTTTTTCCACTCATTCTCAATATTATATGTCCTTGGTTTCTTTCCAAAACATTATCATGATTAGTTTCTCACTTCTAAATAAAAATTGAGACTCTATGTTCAAGGGATGTGGTCATTCCATATTGGAATTTCTTCAACCTTAGTGATTTATATGCAATTCAAAACATTTTGCAACACATACTGTACCTCATAGAGATTTTAACAACTGAATATATTAATATAATTCTCTTTACATATTGTATTGTCCACTTTGAACTATTATACATTTTATTTTTTAACATCTTGTATTAGACTGTACTTTCTACTAATTATATGTCTATAGTTATCCAGTTTCTGAACAGTGCTAAGAATTCATTGCTTCGTGAGCTCTTAATAGTTACTATATTTAAAGGAGTTACTTAGTCTTCCCTATATTGTACACATTCAGTGAGAATCTTTCCTTTAATACTTGCATAGTGTGAATATATCCCCCAAAAGCACACATTCCAACTTAATCCCCAATGCTACATTGGTGGGAAGTAAGACAATGGGAGGTAGTTAGAGCATGAGAGCTTCATCCTCATAATGAATTGATATTGATTATAAAAGTTCTTGAGACCGAAAATTCTATTTCGTGTCCTTTTTCACCTATGTGATGCCTTCTATTGTGTTATAACAGCAAGAAAGCCCTCTAATGCCAGTGCCTAAATATTGAATACTGGATATCTTATTATCTAGAACTAGTTTGAATCAATGTCTTTCCTTTATAAGTTACTGAATTTGTGGCATCCTGCTATAGCAACACAAAGCATATTAACGCAATACTATTATTTTAATTTCTAAGAAAATATAGAAGATGATGAAGATAAAGACCTACTGGATATACATTTATGGTAAAAAGATGTCAAGGGTGCTAAATGATTAGCTATTTGAATTAGCTTTTAATTTACCCACTGGATAAATTTTTCATCATAAAAAATAAGATATTTCTTTTCTAGCTCTTTTTGTAGAAATGATCTCACATAAGAATGTGCAGTGTTGTTTAAGAACACGTATAAAATTTGAGTCCATTTTGTGAAATCAGTATCCATTTACTCAAGATTACTCTGTCTTTAGAATAGGGAATATTACCATCCTGCCCTACTTCATTTTACAAAACCAAGGTACAGAGTAAAATGGGTGTAGTCCCTTTTCTCCACAGATATTATGTAATGAAATAAGAAAGCATATGACATTGGCAAAAACAGCTCAATTACAGAGCATTTTTCAATTGAAAATTGTAGGATATTTATCTTATTACTTAATAGCATACTGCCATACAGGCTGCCCTGCAAATAAATGATTGACATAATGTTACATGATTAGCGCTACCTAGCTAAAAAGTTTAAGACCTTTTAAGTAAAGCTACAGATTTGTGGTAACTTTGCTTCTTTTTAACTGATTCAATACTTGGACTACTCTATATGCCAGGAAATTTTTTGGACCTAGGATATAAAGAGAAGTTAAATTTTCTTTTGTCATGGGAATGAAAAGAAAATGATCAAATATAATCATATTAATTTAATTAATAAACAAAATGTTACCCATTTTCAGTTCTGTCCAGGTGACAATTGGACCACCACTTGTCCTATGAGTGTGCCATAAACAGAAAATATAATTCAAAAAACAGAAAATATTATTAAAAAAATATACATATATTTTTTTCGGTACTGGGGATTGAACTCAGGGGCATTCTACCTCTGAGCTATACCCCCAGCCCTATTTTTTTATTCTTTATTTTGAAATCGAGTCTCACTAAGTTGCAGAGTGCCTCACTAGGTAGCTGAGGCTGGCCGCTAACCTGGATCCTTCGGTCTCAGCCTCCCGAATGCTGGGATTACAAGCGTGTGCCACCACGCCCAGCTAAAAATATATTATTTTAAAAAATTTTGAAAACTACAAATATCTGGGAACATGAAGATGTATTAAGTGTGGCAATATAATAAATTTAAGAACCATGAAAGAAATAGATTAACCCAAAAGGGTAAATTAATTACAAGAGTATTTTTATGTGGCTCCCAATGAGACATTTCAATTGAAGATACCAGTAAACAAGTCATAAAATGGTCTCATGTTGAGTCTATAGTATAAATAGGATACCTTTACCCTTTTCAAAGGTTTGAAGAAGAGTCTAAAGTATGCGATCAAACACATATAATTGTATTTTTACATCAAAATAATAAGTTTCAAAAGAGGTATAGATAGGCCAGGCATGGTGGCACACGCTTATAATCCCAGCATTTGGGAGGCTGAGACAGAAGGATCGCAGGTTCACAGCCAGCCTCAGCTGCTTATTGAGGCCCTCCGCAACTTAGTGAGACCCTGTTTCAAAATAAAGAATAAAAAATAGGGCTGGGGCTGTAGCTCGGAGGTAGAATGCCCCCAGGTTTCATCCCCAGTATGGAAAAAAAATATATTATTTGGACCTGTTTGTTTGCTTGTTTTTAGTGATTATCTACAGTATTTTTGTCATATTATTCACCTTGAATGTAATTTACTTCTCTATTTTTATAAAAGTGAAATCTATATTCTGTTAAAATGCAGACACTACTGAAGATACACAAAAGTGGACACTTTCAGTTCCTTTAGACACATTTTAATAAAAAGAAAGTAAAATCAATCATAAAATTATCATTTTAGAAAATATACAATCATTAGTAATTTTTATTTCAAAACTCAGAGACCCAGTAACAATCTTAAGATTTGATATGTGTCTATTAATATTGATAAGAGAGAGTGCTTTTTTTGTTCACACTCAAAGCTATAAGTTCTATTCAGTGACCCAATGCTCCAAAGAAAAAAGTTGTTTAAAAACCAAATAAACATAAATGACTTTTTTTAGCTTTTAAAAATATTTTTGTTTAGGAAGAATTATAGACTCAAAGAAAGTTATAAAAAATTGTATAGCAGTACTCATGTCTCCTTTACGTATTTTCCTCCAGCATTAACATTTGTACAAATACGATACAATTCAGCCAAATGCTATTTATACAATCAGCAGAATACATTCAGATTTCACAAGTTTTACACTGATCTGTTCTCTGACTCTGTATTCTTCTATTTCAAGAATAGAAGCCGGGCATGGTGGCGCATGCTTGTAATCCCAGCATTTGGGAGGCTGAGACCGGAGGATCCGGGTTCAAGGCCAGCCTCAGCTACCTAGTGAGGCACTCCGCAACTTAGGGAGACCCTGTTTCAAGATAAAGAATAAAAAAATAGGGCTGGGGGTATGACTCGGAG
Organism: Graphiurus murinus; assembly: GCA_004027655.1. Lineage (NCBI taxonomy): Eukaryota > Metazoa > Chordata > Mammalia > Rodentia > Gliridae > Graphiurus > Graphiurus murinus. Next base: position 27,159 of record PVLC010008955.1, read on the forward strand.
GTAGAATGCCCCTGAGTTCAATCCACAGCACAGCAAAAAAAAAAAAAAAAACAATGTGATTTGACTGGAATCATGCAGTATTTAACTTTCTGAAATAACAATCATACTATTTTCAAAGCCTGCTTAATTCCTAAATATGTGTCATAGCTGAGCTTGACTATAGTGTTTTTGGATTGTATATGTTGGGCTTTTAAAATATTTTATTTGTTTTAACATGACATTTTTGTTGACATTCTGAAATGTTATACAGGGTTATAGTAATTTTGTGAGATTTTACATTTATCTGGCTATGGGCTGTGTTGTCACAGTGATTTTGGTTGTAGTCAAAGGTACCAAGGCTTAAACTTGGGAGCAGAGAGTTGTTGTATAATCTAATGATCGAATCTCAGCAAATATTTCTTAGTTTCTTCCTACTGAGAGAGGATGGAAATGCTAGAGAAGTCTGGACTAAGGTGTATGGCCTCCCTCATAGGTTGACTGATGTTCTGGAGACCAAGTCATTTCAAAGAAAATTTTTGGATGTACTTCATAGTGACTATTCCCCCTCACCCCATTCCTGACTCTTTAAGATGAGAATCTGTTAGAGTTCCTAGCAGCAAAATCCATGAAAGTGTGCTTACCTTTAAAATGTGGCCTCGGGGTTCTTGCATTCTAGCCTTAGTTCACACTTGGCCTCCCAATTAATCAAAATTATTGTGTCACTGTTCCTGCCAATGCACGGCTCTTGTGGCTTCTGCTCTGAGTGAGCAGATTTCGTCTATGGCTCATGAGTTTGTCTGTTTCTCCAAATTTAGTAATAATAATTTGCCTTTCTATCTCATTTCTCTGATAGTCTAAGAAAATTTGTTTTTAGTTCAATGGGCTTTTTTTTCTTCTCTGTGATACTGGGAATTGAACCTAAGAGCATTCTTTTTCAAAAACATACCCAGAACCCTTAAAGCCCTTTATTTATTTATTTATTTGTTTGTTTATTTATTTATTTTTGTGGTACTGTGGATGGAAACCAGGGGCATTCTACTTCTGAGCTACATCCCCAGCCCTAATTTTTATTCTTTATTTTGAAACAGGGTCTCACTAAGTTGCTGAGGGCTCAGCGCCTGAGATCCTACTGTTTCATCCTCCCAAGTACTGGGCTTACATTCATGTACCACCACTTCTGGCTTGAACCAGCTGTTTTCTTGGAAGGATAAATAAGGGCTTCCAAGCTCTTTAGGCGTCAGGGTAAAACTATTTGTGACTAGCTTTTTTCATTAAACTTAAAATCTCTTAGATATTTCCAAGTTGTTGTGTGGATTAATAGTTTGTATTTAAGCCGGGCGTGGTGGCGCACGCTTGTAATCCCAGCATTCGGAAGACTGAGACAGCTACTTAGTGAGGCACTCCGCAACTTAGTGAGACTCGGTTTCAAAATAAAGAATAAAAAAAAATAGGGCTGGGGATATAGCTCGGAGGTAGAATGCCCCTGAGTTCAATCCCCAGTACCGCAAAACAAACAAACAAAAAAAAATAGTTTGTATTTTTTTTTGCTCCTGCATAGTATTCCAAAGTATGAGAGCAACATACATTGTGTAAATCTTCACCTGTGAAGGATATTTGGTTGTTTTTCATTCAAAACAGTATGAATAAAGCTACTTTGATTATTTATATGTAAGTTTTTCTGTGAAAACATTTTTATTTTTTGGGGACATATTTCCAAGATTACAATAGCTGTGTTGCATGGTAATTGCACGTTCAGTTTTGTGATAAAATGACACATGTTTCCCAAGTGACTATGCCATTTTTTAAATTTTACAGGTAATGTGAAAGTAATCTCTTTTTCCAATATTCTCAACATCTATGTATAAACTCTGCTATGTATTTTAGAAATAAACAATTTATAATTGATTTAATGTTAGGCTTTTTAAATATCTTAAACCTATATATGGCTATCAATATTATTATTTCTAATACTTACTATTTGCTTTTTATCTGATAAAATATTTATACACTTTTATGAGATACAATGAAATGTTTCAATTCATGTATATATTGTAGTGATCAACTCAGGGTATGTAGCCTAAGTGTCACCTTAAGTTTTAATCATTTCTTAATAATTTTAATAAAATAAACCTGTAAATATTTAAATATCATGTTCTGAATTTTTAATATTTCTTTAAGGTAGACAGATTTTATTAATTGTAGTTCCAAAACATGATAAAATGGAAATAAATATTATTTATCTTCATAAAATGTTTGACAGTTCCAGGAACACAGTAGAAACATTGATTACCTTGTGCTTCTTCTCATCATTAACCTTTCCCTTTCTTCTTTTTTTCCCCCAAACATGTCCCCGAGTGCATTAATGATTATTTGCCTAAACATTCATATCTAATATTTTTCTGCATTTTGATTACAGTTTATATAATCTATTTTGTTGTTGAGATACAAATATTGCATATTTAGGCATATTAAACCTATTTTTCTCTATACACTATAATAATACCAAAAATAATAATACTTATAATTAATATATTAGAAAATATGACTTCATATGTTACTATCAAACTTAGTTCAGCCTTATTGCTTACAAAGACTTCTTTATAAATAAACTTTATTAGCATGACAATAAATCAATAAAAGAAAAAGCCAACTTTAAGTAGAAAACAAGGAAAAACATTTGAGAAGTGTCAATAATATCCTCCTTTGTGTAAAAAGGAGGAAAATAAAAATATATTCGCTAGTGCTTAATACAGCATCACCAAAGGGAGACATTAAATACTAACGTAGTGGTTATCTCGTAAGAATTGGTTTTAGGTAGCTGTGGAGTGAAGATGGGAGTAATAACTGAGAAGATCAGGAACAGGAATCAATCTTTTACTCCATCTTTCTTGTACTTAAAAATTATTGAGATATGTAACTATGTTACCTATGAAAAATAATTTAAAATTAGGTCCTTATGCCAACCTCCTTCCCACTGCAAAAGGAAATTAAGGGTTTTTAAATTTTGTGCTTATTTTTAAAAACATCTATTGGTGCACTGTAATTATATATTATACTGAGATTCAAGGTGACATGCACACAACATCCACAACATCTCTTGGTGTGTTTCCTTCTACACCCCACCCTTCCCCCTCTCCCCTTTACTTTCATGCTAGTGTTGTTGATAATGACATATTCATAGACAAATATACCATTATTTATCCTGTTTCCTTCTCCATACCTCCCCTTTCCCTCTCTTCTTCCCTCCCCTAATCCTTTCCACTATTCTACTGGTCTCCTCTCAATTTTATAAAGTCCCTTTTCTTTCCTATATTCCCTCTAGCTTCCACATATGAGAGAAACCATGTGATCTTTGACTTTCTGAGTCTGTCTAATAGTACTTAGCATGTTGTTCTCTAGTTCCATCCACCAATGAAAAAGAACAAATTATATCATTTGAAGGAAAAAAAAATAAGAATCTGGTTTCAGACAGTAACTTCCTCTTATTGTAATTTGCCATAAAAATTATCAAAAGCTTGGAAATGCACAAGAGTGATCACTAGGTATTTTTGAGTGTCTGCTAGGCTTGACTTTCTATTGTGCGTATTTTATGATTCTGCAAGGAAAGAGCACAGCATGTAGATTTTGTCCTGTAGAGTTAAAATAATGTGTTTGATGAAGTAGAATAATCTAAATGTTGCAGTTTATGACTTTTTTATACCCTGACTAGTTCTTATAAAATACAGCAATCTATTAAGTTATTAATATGTACCTATCTTCACATGTTCTTCAGATTAATTTTAATATTTTGCTCATTCCATATCAATTAAAGTGTATGAACACAGTACTTTCAGTGAGTTCATTTTGTTTGAAAAATAATCATGATTTATCTTTTGGAGAAGACTATATATATATCCCAAAACTTTATACATATTTAGCTAATATACTAAAATATTCCAACAAATAAGATTACATTTATGTATACTTACATGTTTAATATCCATTTATATATATTACAATAGATGAACAAAATTCACTTTTCCTAAATACTGCATTGTAAATATTAGATTTATATACTCTGAGAACAAGGTTTATATATAATACATTCTGAAGAGGAAGAATTAACAATTTCATCCACTTTTTAGCCAACTATTAAGGAAGCTCAGTAACTGTCTAGAAATTTTTTAAAAGTTATTAGAATATCACAACAATATTTTGACCTAAATCTTACCTGTAGTCTTTGATTGAAAACTATTAAAATTTAATCCATCACCCAAGACTCTGTTCAAATGCTATAAATATTTCTTACTATATTATATTGGAAAATAAATCCATATCTTTGTTCTGTCACAGAATGCCCATGAGCAAATCATGTTAACTTCAAACTAGATTAAGAATGAGATTGGAAATCATGAGTATTCAAACATCTAATAGGAATTTCAATTCTAAGTTATATAATCACTCCCACTTTTGGAAAGCTAGTTAGAAGAAGATGGTCATGTTTATAAATTTTTGAGCTTGACTGTTTTCTTTCTTCTACCACCTACATTTCCAATTAATATAATTAGATTAATATAATCAGTAGTATACATTTATTATAAAGTTGTTGAATGAATAATAATTAGGGTGAAAGTAAATTAATTAAAATGTAAAATCTCATTGAGAAAAACAATGTGAAATTTTACTATTTCACATTGCCATTTAGAAATAAGAAACTTCTATGATTTGTTAATTCAGCAGCTCAAATAAGTGCATGATACTTTTCCTAAAGAAAGTATTTTATTACTGTATGAAATAAATTACTTATATCAGGCTCAACAGCTATTTAATAGGATAAGTATTATGGTCCTTCAAAATTCAAAGTGTTGTTTAATAAACAATTATTTGGTTATTCATTTTACAAGATTCATTCAGTGTGTGTGTATATATATATATATATATATATGTATGTATATATATGTATATATAATGCTATATGTATATATAATGCTAGTATGCCCAGCGCTAGGGCCTAAGTAGCTGAGGCTGACTGGAAACCTGTGATCCTCCTGTTTCAATCTCTCAAATACTGGGATTACAAACATGTACCACCATGCCTGGTTCAGTTAAATTCTTCTAATCTAAACAATGAATCACCTGAATTACTTTACAATTCTTAGGATTATATTTAGATAGGTGATATTGATAGTAATAAATCACAATGTAGAAACTAAAGAAAAATAATAAGAGAATGAAAAACTATCAGGAAAGTAGGATATGAGAATTATAAATGGAAACAAATATACCTTCAGATCAATTGTACAGGAAGAAGATATATATATATATGAAGGAAGGACATATATACATATATATGAATAACAGATATTATATATAATATGCAATATATGTTATATATATAGTTCAGGAAGAACATATGTATACATATTTGTATATGTATGTATATATTTGTAATATATGTATATTTGTGTGTGCATGTGTAACATTGAGGATTGAACCCAGGGGAATTCTACCTCCAAATTACACCCCCATTCCTTTCTACTTTTATTTTGATACAGGGTCTTACTAAATAGCTGAGGGTCTCCCTAAGTTGCTGAGGCTGGCTTTGAATTTGTGATCCTCCTGTTTCAGCCTACCAACTTCAGAGATTACAGACATATGCCACCACAACCACTTTTGAAGGTATTTTAAATATCATGTAAGGAATGGGCAATTAAAACTAAATAGATACTTCACAAAAGAAGACAAATGGCCAATAAATACATGAAAACATATTCAACATCATTAGCAATCAGGGAACTGCAAATCAAAGCTATAGTGAGATTCTATCTAACCTCAATTCCAATGGAAATCATCAAGAAGTCAAACAACAATAAATGATGGTGAGGATATAGGGAAACAGGAACTCTTCTATACTTTTGGTGGGATTACAAATTATTATAGTCACTATAGAGATCAATGTGGAAATTCCTCAAAAACCTTGGAATGTATACACCATATGATCCAGCTATACCACTACTGGGTATTTTCCCAAAGGGACTGAAATCAGAATATTATAGTGACACAATGCATATATATGTTTATAACAGCAAAATTCACAAGACCTAAACTATGGAACCAATCTACAAGTCCATCAACAGATGAATAGATTACAAAATTATGGGATATACACGAAATGGAATTCTACTCAGGAATAGTAAGACAAGTAACCATTTGCAGGAAAATGGATGGACCTAGAGAACATTATGTTAAGCGAGATTATCCAGTCACAGAAAATGAAGGGTCATATGCTTTCTCTCATATGTAGATGCTAGGGAATAGTCAGAATACAAGAAGGACCTTAGATAATGGAAGAGAAAGTCTCATGGAACCAGGAAGGTGGTGTCGGGGAGGGCGGGAGAGAGAGTTAATGGAGGAATCATGTCCATGGATTATGCACATATATAAGAATACCAATGTCAATTTCAATATCTTGTATGGGAAAAGGGGGGAGTAAGGAGGGAGCTGGGGGAAGCTCACCAAGTGCTGTGTGCATATGTGTCACTGTCACTGTGAACGACATTATTGGTGAGACTATAACACACCAATAGAAGTATAAAAACATTTAAAAATATTACATAATGTAAAAACACTTTTCCTGGGCCTTTCTCCCCATCACAACAGATGCAGTCCTCTATAGGAGACAGAAATTAATCGTAAGCTTCAAAATCTTCTCTATGATCTGCTAGTTTTTATTTTGCTAAATGAGGACACTGAAACACAGGATTTCATTAAAATCTAGAATGGATAGATTAAAGCAAATCTTCTCATTCTTTTCTATAGAATTTGACAAAATTTATATGAGCTCTGCATATTTAAACTGTCAGACATCACTGTTTAGTAATTTAAAGAAAATTCTCTTTTGCAAATAAGATGTAAATAATGAATGTTTATTTCTTTCAGTCTACCAACTTTTTGCTTGCCCCTCCCCCTGATTAAATGTGAGACTTTTTAAACATTTATTTGTGTTTGCTTGTTTTTTGTTTGTTTCTTCTGGAAAAAATATATGATAGACTCAAATTTTTAGGTCTTTCAATTGTTAAAATAACATAAAAACACATGAAAAATTTAAAAATACAATTAGGGATTTACTGAATTACTCTAATTATATAGAATCTTTAAGTTATCATTATGCATTTTATACAATTTCAATTTAAAAAGCAGGTAAGATTGTAGCTAAAAACTCTTCTTATATGTATGAATGAAATGTCAAACAAACACTTAAAAAAAGAAAAAATGTAAAGATAAGATATACAATTTTCTTTTTTACTGTTATGATAATAAGAGAAAGAAATGCTTTTGTTTTGATTGAGTTACAGCCTTGGATTTACATAGAAATGGAGTCCATATGTCTCATACCTAGAACCACGGGGCAAGTAACAGGGATGCTATTTTGAACATGAACAGATTGCTTTTGCAGGCACTTATGCAGAAAGCCTTTTTCTAACAGTGCTCAGATGCACGCCCACACTTTATAGTTCACTGAACTCAATTGGAACAGTATATATACTATGATCACAAGCCAAAAATACTGTAGGCCAAATAGGCAAACAAATAAACAACAAAAAAAGACCTCAATAACGCTTCTTTAAATTTAAGTTTATGAATATTTGTGTTTTAAATAGATCTTCATAAAATAAAACAAAATTTTGAGCATACCACTTAAGGTAATTATTAATGAGAAAGAAGATCTAAGCATTGTTTAAGATGCTAAGGGGAAAGTATTTGTCATAGAGATTTTTCCTCTTAAAAAACAAATATTTTGGGAGTTGTTTCCCAGCATGGGAATTATTGGGCTTAGTGGTTAACATCAAATTAAATTTCTAAAAAACTAAAATTAAATATATTTAAAAATTACTTAGAACCCAACAGTATACCTGGAGGATATTTTTGGGGGGAAGAAGGGCAAAATAGTCCTTAGTTAAGAATTTGCTACTTGCTGGAGAGTTCAAAACAAGGGTGAATGGTTTGTAGCAATAGGAACACAGTAGTAAATGTAGTTACATTTTCTTCTCTAGCACAACTACCAAGCATGCTTGGTATATTCATATGTAACCAGAGTGTAGCTCAGCACTTTTGTTTGGAGACGGATGTGACAGAGTAGTAAGAGATGATAATAGTCATGGTGGAGGTCTAAGATATTTCAAGCTTCTTAATAAGAATTTTTATATCAAAGCTATTATGGTAATTGCCTAATTGCTTAATCAATAATATGCATAAAACAAGCCGGGCGTGGTGGCACACTCTTGTAATAACAGCATTTGGGAGGCTGACACCGGAGGATCCAGGTTCGCGGCCAGCCTCAGCTACCTAGTGAGGCACTCCGCAACTTAGTGAGACTCAGTTTCAAAATAAAGAATAAAAAATAGGGCTGGGGGTGTAGCTCGGAGGTAGAATGCCCCTGAGTTCAATCCTCAGTACCGCAAAATAAACAAATAAATAAATAAATAAATAAATAAATAAATAAATAAATAAATAATATGCATAAAACATATGTGTGCATATAAAAATAAGTAAAATGTATCAGGATAGCTAGATGATTTTTTTGCACTTTTTTTGGTACAGTATAGGAAAGGAAGCTGAAGATTTTTTTTTTTTTTTCAATTTAACCACCTCCTTCATATCATGCAGCCTATAGTACTGCTCTAATCAGTCGTATCATTCCTCAGACTCACACTTCAAATCAATATTGGGTTTATTTCTGTAGTTATCTTCTATAACACAAAGCAAAACTTTAATAAAATACCAAGATTCATATTTGATGAATAATGACTGGTAAGGGAGATTTTCTTTGGAATAAGAAATACATGATTCTGAAAAGATTTATTTTTAAATGGTCTGAAAGTTCCTTATTAGGACAGTAGTTTATGGGAGAAAAAAAGTTCAATGTTCACATATTTACTTTGAAATTTCAGACTGCTGTTAGCTGCCTTGTTATATTAAAGAAAAAGCCTAAGGGAAAAAGAGATGTTATCAAGAAAATATTAAACAATTTCACATTAATAGAAAAAAAAGCACTTAGGTTATATAATTTTACCAGTGTACAGAGTTTTGAAAATAAAAGATGTTCTTTAATCTTAATTGTACTATGCTATCATGTAAAAATACTCCCTTGTTTTATCATTTTTATTTCTGAATGTCCTTACTAATTCATGTTTTATCATTTTTATTTCTGAATGTCCTTACTAATAGGTTATGCCAAGTATTTTCTTACTTTGAGTAGTGCATTTGATCTAAGTTTGAGAAGAGAACAAACACTCTCAAGTTTATGAGATATAGTATTTAGATATGGTACACATGTATCTACAGAAAAATTCTTATACTTTAAAGACAATAGACAGTTTCATTTCATGCTTCAAATATTTTTATCTGAAGATACTTTAGTTAACTTTATTTTATTAAAAAAGTTAAACAGAAAATATATCAACTACATCAAGATACTGGTTTTCTTCTTTGGGACTTTTTGTAACATATTTTGGAAATCAAATTTATTTTGTTCATTTTATAAAATTATTAAATAAAACCTATATTTCTGACAATATAATACCTAAAACAACTTCATTTTAAAATTATCTCAGTGTTCAATATAGTTTAACAATTTTCTATTAAACACTTAAAAATCATTGATTTAAGCTCTTAAATTAAAACACATTGATTAGCAATTAAAATGGTTAAATATAAATTCCTTACATTGTTAAAATTAAAATATCTTGATCCCTAAACAAGGATGATCATTGTCTCTCACTAGTCTGTTGCATCAGCCTGCACACTAATGTGCTTAACTTTACTCTTGTCTCACTGGTCAGTTTTGTATACAGTCAGGATGGTATTTTAAAAGAATTCTATTACATCACTTCACTACCATTCCATTCAGAATCCAATAAGTTGTCATGTTTCTGCTATGTGAGATACCACTAACCTCTAGGTCCCTTTTGATTTCTCAGATCTCTTCTCCCGCTATCTCATGCCTCGATCCCTTACTCACTGACCCTCACAGTTCTGGTCTTCTCATTGTTGAGTACCAGATTACAATGAGCTTGTCCCTGCTTCAGTTTTTTGCCATTTGCTGTACCTGATGCCTTGGTTATCTTAAGAATATTTCATGGCATGGCTTGATCTTTGCTCAGATTTACCTCTAAGAGAATTATATTGTGATCATTTCCCTAAAATATTACTCACTCACTTTCTTAATCCTATCTCATATTGTTTTACCATAACAATTATCATTACCTTACATATACATACATAATATTTAATTTATACACACACACAAATACATCATATCACTTATCCTTCTCACATTCAGAATGCAATAAATTGTCATATTTCTGCTAATCAAGATCCCATGAATTTTCTTTCTTTTTTTTTTTTTTTTTTTTTTTTTTTTGCGGTACTGGGGATTGAACTCAGAGGCATTCTACCTCCGAGCTACACCCCCAGCCCTATGTTTTATTCTTTATTTTTGAAATCGAGTCTCACTAAGTTGCAGAGTACCTCACTAGGTAGCTGAGGCTGGCCACGAACCCGGATCCTCCGGTCTCAGCCTCCCGAATGCTGGGATTACAAGCGTGCACCACCACGCCTGGCCCCATGAATTTTCTTGGTATATATACCATCATGAATCACAAAATGATGATTCAGTGATGACAGATTACTTATTCATGTGATGTATGCAATATAGTCTAAGTATGTAATAGTTTATGCCATCTAGGTTTGTGTCAGTACACTTTGTGATGTTCATATGAGGACGAAATCACCAAATAATACATATCTCAAGATGCTTCCCCATTGTCAAGTGAAGGATGACTATATATATATATATATATATATATATATATATATATATATATATGTCATAATTCTCAGATAAATTAAAAGAAGGAATTTAGCCACCATTGATCTTAGAACTTTGAAGATCAATGATGACAGAAATCGCAAGATTGTGGATAGATTTTTATTCAAGAAAGGCAAAATTCACTAAGATATAATGAATGGGGAATGAGTAAGGGAAATACATGTATTAATTTTTTCTATCATATGCTTGGTTAGATGTTTGGTTTCATTTAATAAATAACTTTGAAGATGTTTTTAAGCTGAGAAAATTGTTCATTGAAAGAGAAGAGTCGACTGTAGGGATATTGGAGAAACTTGTGCTGAGCTAAATATCTAGAAAATGAGAAAGAGAAAACATGTGCATGCATGAGAACAATGACTACAAGAAGAAGGCAAACTTCATCCTTAGATGCTACCTAAAAAAATAAAAGATGTGAAAAATACTGAGGAAGGAAATACCTCCCCAGAACTTTATCCTAAAATGCTATATTCTGGAGAAGAAATTTGAGGAAGCTGAATGTTTTTAAAATATTAAAATTAAAATATAAATATATAGAAGATATTAAGAATAAAAGATTGGTAAAGGTATTTTATTCTCTATTATAATATGAAAATCATACTTTATTACTTAGCTATTTTTTTTTCCTTATAGAGATGAGCTTTTAAGGTATAAAAATAAAGGGTTGGAGGTTAAATTATAGTTTGAGATTTCTCTCTCTCTCTCTCATTTTTTTTTTTTTTTTCCTCAGTACTGGGGACTGAAGGACTGAACTCTGGGGCATTCTACCGCTGAGCTACATCCGCAGCTCTATTTTTTATTCTTTATTTGACACAGAATCTCATTAACTTGTATAGGGCCTCACTAAGTAGCTGAAGCTGGCAGTGAACCTGCAATCTTCCTATCTCAGCCTCCCAAGTGCTGGGATTACAAGCATGTGCCATCACCCCGGGCATGTAGTTTGGAATTTCTTTTTTTTTTTTTTTTTTTTTTTTTTGCAGTACTGGGGATTGAACTCAGGGGCATTCTACCTCTGAGCTATACCCCCAGCCCTATTTTTTATTCTTTATTTTGAAACAGGGTCTCACTAAGTTGCAGAATGCCTCACTAGGTAGCTGAGGCTGGCCGCCAACCCGCATCCTCAAGTCTCAGCCTCCCAAATGCTAGGATTACAAGTGTGTGCCACCACGCCCAGCTGTAGTTTGGGATTTCTAAAACACAGAATTTGTAAATAAATAAATAAATAGGCCAGGTGTGGTGGTACACATCTGTAATCCCAGTACTTGGGAGTCTGACTGAGACAGGAGAATCATACTTTCTGGACAGCCTGTGTAACTTAGAGGCTGTTTCAAAAGAAAAATAAAATAGGGCTGGGGATGTAGCTCAGAGATAGAATGCCCTGGGCTCGATCTTCAATATCAGAAAACAGACAAACAAACAAACCAAACAATGAAACAAACAAATAAACAAACAAACAGGAAGTGGATACTGGGTACACTAAATAGATTAAGTAAATGTTGAAATTAAGCCAAGATTGGGTCAAAGGCTCTCTCTTATTTTGTAAGGACCTTATGGTTAATAATCACATGGGGAGGTAAACATGCAGAAGTTAAGTCTGTAATCAAACTGGGCCTAGTAGTGAACACTTATAATCCCAATACTTGGGAGTCTGAGACAAGAGAATCACAGGTTCAAGACCAATCTCATGAACTTAACAAGCAACCTAGCAAGTCCCTGTTTCAAAACAAAACATTAAAAAGAACTGGGTTATAGCTTGGAGGTAGACTACTCCTGGGTTCAATCCCTAGCACCACAATAAAAGAAACAAAATAAAATAAATCTGCAATCAATATTATGATTATTTTAGTAATATTTTAAATTCATAGAGTAATCAGAATCAGAAAATTTTAATATACCTCACATGCAATTTCACTAATTATTATGTAACACACTATGATACATCATATAAAGGATATATAATTAAAATATGACTTATCTTTGTTTAAGGTAAGCTCATGGTAGGGTGTCAGGAGCAACTTCTATGAATGTGAATAATAAGTTATTTAGAATTATTCTGGATGGGATATATGTCTCTTCTTACTTATTTTTTATTTACCCAATCACTTATTTATATTATTATAGGGTCAAAGATATTTATATAGTATACTGATTGTAATCCAATATAAATGTATTTATTTCTTCTCCAATAACTGTGGCTTTGATTATTAGAAGCTCTTTTATTTGGATTCTGTATCCTTTTGATGTGTGCCCATCATTGAAGTGTTCTTATTTGCCTGCTTGTTTATTCCTTTTGTACTTTCTGGAACTACAAGCTGTCGCAAGCCTGTATTGTATATTTCTCCAGTCTAAGAATCAATAATTTCTCTAAGGATCCCTAGTTTTTGTACTGTAGAAAGATATCAGAAACCATGACACAGACACTAGGTATACTCTTCATTCCTGGATGTGAAGTGTCATGCTTCCACACATCTGAGAGAGCAAGAAAACAGGAGTGTTTTCTAACCTCTGTTTATACATGCATACATATACATACATATATATAAACTTCTGTGCTGTATTTAGCCAACCAGGAGTTTATAATTATGTATCCAACTCTAACCCATTACCATCTGGATCATTGTAGCCTCTTCTCCTTCTTATCTCTATTCTTTTAGTTCAATAGTTGAAAATTTATTTTCTATCTAACTACTTAATTGTTAAAATCTAGTACACATATATAATGGTTTCATAATAGTTAATTGAAACCCCATGAGAAAATATTAATTAGAATATAGTGTTTATGTACAATTCCTTTGCTTTAAGTGTTACAGACTATGTTAATTTCAAAAGTGACTTAGATGAGCATATTTTCATTCCATGTCCCTTGGTGATATTTTTTCACTTACTTATAAAGCAGTTGGGTTCACTTTTTATAATTTTATATTCATCCTGAGATCTTCTGATATCTTTTTTTTCTTTGATGAGTTTTTTTAATTTAATTTTATTTTTTTATTGGTGCATTGTAACCATACATCTTTGTTAGGTACAAGCTGGTAAAGTCATACATGCACACATCTTTCATTTAACCCTTCCCCAATTCCCACCCCACTCCCTCCTCCTCCCTCCTTCTCAAGTTCAGTTTAGTGATTGACTTTGATATGTTTGTGAAAGTACATCATGTGCATTAGGGTGTTTCCCTCCCCACCCATCACCATTAATTAAGTCACCTTCTTTGCTAATCTTAATTGACTTTTTAAAAGTTGCATACATTAAGGTTTACTCTGTTTTATATGGTATGGAAAAAGGTACAGTGTTACATATCTAACATTTAGTAATTTTATTAAAATACATCTTATATAAAAATGCATTTACCATTTTACATTGCTACATGTATGTCATACAGAATAAGTTCACTATCATAAAAAATAATTTCCATGTTTCACCTGTTCAACCCTTCTCCTTCCCAAAGAACCTAATAACTACTGATCTGTTTTCTGTCTCTGTAATCTTACCTTTTAAAATTGTTGTGTAAAAGATATCACATAGAATGTAGTCTTACAAACTAACTTATTTTTCTTAGCAATATGAATTTAAGATTTAAAATTTGCATACAAGTTTTTGTGTAGAATAACACTCAATTTCTGTTTATTACTGAATAGCATTCCATAGTATGATGTACAATAGTTATTTTTTGCATTTACCTTTTGAAAATATCATTGTTGCTTTTAATTTTTGATGCTTATGAATAAAGTTGCTGCTGTAAGAATTGCATGTGGATTTTCTATGGACATAATTCTTAATTATGTGGTTAAATATCTACAAATATGTTTGCTAGAGTTTATGGTAAGTTTACATTTAGACTTATAAATAACTGGCAAACTGCCTTCCAACGTGTCTCTACCATTTTGCATTCTGGCCAGCAATGTATGGGAGTTCCTGCCTCTCCACAACCATGAATATATATAAACTATTTTTTTCTTGTTTGGTTAAATGTAAGATGTGAAGGGGAGAGAAATGGGAAAAATTATCTCTCCCAAGCTGTACTAAGTCTGTAGTAAGTCTTTTCTCTTAGATAAGTTGTAAAGATAACTGGTCTTATTTGACATGATTACTTTTCTTATTCCCTTGTCAGAACCACAAAGACATACTTCCCATCATGAGAACCCAATGTGTCTCCAAGAGGTAAGCCCATGCACTGAGGAACCCTAAGACTACGGTCTTGGGAGTTTCTTACTCTAATACCAGTCCTCCCTCAACCTCCAAACATATATTTTGTTTACTATTTAACTGCGCCTGCTAGTTTATGGCCCCAGATTTCTGATATATAGTAGAATGAGGATGTTATGTTTTTGGTTTGGTCATCTGTTTTGAGATCAATCTACATAAAACTTATAACTGTATTGTGAATTTGATTTTTGTATTACCTCTGGATCTAGAGAAACATTTCCTACTACATCATGCTATTCAAAATGGAACAAGAAGCCGGGCATTGTGGTGCACCCTTGTAATCCCAGCATTTGGGAGGCTGAGATCAGAGGATCTGGGTTCGGGGCCAGCCTCAGCTACCTAGTGAGGCACTCCGTGACTTAGTGAGACCCTGTTTCAAAATAAAGAATAAAAAAAAAGGGCTAGGGGTATAGCTCGGAGGTAGAATGCCTCTGAGTTCAATCCCTAGTACCGCAAAAAAAAAAAAAAAAAAAAAAAAAAATGGAACAACGACCTCCCTGCTTGTTTCCCACCAAAGGCAGAAAAACACATGCAGATTGTATAGCAGACCACAAGGGAGATTGAGATTTTTTCAACATAAACAAAAACAAAATAATTATCCTTGTTTTCAGAGTCCATGCATGCTTCTATTGTTGCTTGTTTCCCCTTACACTCCCAAGATTTTCTTTTTCTTTTGATAGAGTACATGTCCTGGGCCTTCCTTCTAATAGTAAATTAACTGTTCTTTATAATTAATATCAATTTATCCCAGTACACTATCTTTAGTTCTTTGTATAACTGGGTTAGTGAAAGAATCACTAAAATGTGAATTATAACCTACTCTAGGAATTCTCCTATTGTTAGAAATAGTAATTGGCAATATTTCTATTTTTCCCATCTCTAACTTCTAAATGTCAGTGGGAAGCAGAGAAAAACAATTTAGAGAATTAGTCCCTGACCAGCATTAATTATGACACTTCAGTGAAGATAGTTTGATTCTAAGGTTTTTTCCCTTTACTAACATTAGATTGCTAGATGATATGTTAAAAAGTTCTTTCTACAAATATTTTATGTAATTATACTATAACTGCTTCAGAGATTATAATAACTTGTACATATAGCATATCATAAAGTGTTTATAAATACTTATTTTGGAGACAGAAGAAGGGTAAAGATGTGGATTTTCTGAATTTATTTTAATAAAGCATTCAACATAACTTTGCCATATAGTAGAAGCTTGATAAAAGTTAGCTATTAAAATAGAAATCTGAATGTAAAATATGTTAGTTCTATAGGAATACACCTTCCAGTCTATCTATGCTTGAACAACTTAGTAAGAGAATCAGCAAATATACACTATAATATGTCCATTTGTACTCAGTTTTTTTGATAAGAAATTATTAAAAGAAAGAAAATTGCTAATGAGGCAGAGGAAAATACATGAACACAGAAACACACATACACACACACACACACACACACACACACACACACACACACACACAATGTATGAACTCATTCAAATTTATTCAGTATGCATACCTGCCATGCCAAGAGTGCAAGAGTGTGCTAGGCCCAGTGGATACCATAGAAATAATAAAGTGAGACCACATCCTCAAGAGCAAACCACTATTCACCTCTAAATAGAAGCTTAAAAAGCACAAGAAAGAAATCTGGCTCTTGCCTTAGGCATTGGTAAAATCAGAAACAATGAACCAAAGGTAGAACAATGTAAGTAGGCTCTGCTGAATTTGAAGCAACAATCTTTAAAATATTCAAGTCCCTGAATGCAATACATATTTTAGCCCTTAATTATTTGGCAAAACATCTCAAGCTTATACAATTTTTACTGGAAATCTCTCCCAGAAAAAGTTTGTACTTGTTTTTTTTAATTTATTTCATACTTTTTTATTAAAAAAGTAGACTATTATGAAAGTAGCAAAATATTAAAAATATTTTGTATTAAAATATTTGTGCTGACCAATAACAATTTTTTCAATAACATATTAATTAAATACATAAAAGCAAAGATTCAAATACTATATAAAACTCTGAAATTAATTTTGAAAAAGAATTATAAAAACTGTATTAGTTTGCCAGTATTGCCATAGTAAAATAACATAGACTGAGTAGCTTAAAGGACAGAAATTTACTTTCTCACAGTTCTGGAGACTGGAAATCTCAAATTTTGGATATATTTGAATTATTCTATGGCATCTCTTTTATTTACAGATGACGTCTTTGTTTATAAAGATCTCCTTTCTGTGCCTGTTCTTGCCTAGGGTACATCTGTGTTATAACAGGCTAAAATTAACTGTATGGTTGTATAGTTCTCTAGAATTTAATATAAATGGGCATCCATAGAAATATATGAATTCATTCCTTCCCTGGTCAGTATTTCTAGGACACTTTGTGCCTTTACTTCTGATTCACATTATGGTTTGCATAATGATTCTATGCTTATCTTCCTCTCATGATTCCCACACATAGGAACACATCCTCTGCTTCATTCATCTGTGGATCTCATGACATGACCAGACCCTGACTTAGAGTTTTTCAGCAAGGGTTATGTGTATCATTTTAAATCTGAGGGCAATAAAAAAAAAAAAAAACTAAACTAAAATTTATTTATTATACTTGCTTGTTTACAACATGCAGCATAGTGGTATGTCTGATATATGTATACACATGCATATGTATACACACATACATATTTATATAATATATGTTCATATATATAAACATATATGGACACATATCACTTTCTCTCTATATATGTATACATGTATGTGTTTTGTGTGTATGTTTCATTTATTTAAAAAAAATGCCCGCTTGATATCCTAGTTGTTGGTCCCACATATCAAAACATGTATGCCAAAAGATGGTAATCTGCAGCTCCATGTTCTTTAGTTTTTGTGGCTTTGCTCTTTCTACTCCTATGGATATTGAGTATTGAGATTTATACCTCACAAACACCTTTTGGTAATTATTATACTCAATTACTATAATTTAGCAATATTATTCAATAATTTTGTAATTGTTTTTAAGATATATTGTTTTCAGAGCTATTGACAGAATTAAACATATAGGTCCAAGTCTGTAAGTAAGTATAAATGAAGTTCTATATGAGCAAGTACAATAATTCCTTTCTCAAACTATCAACAACTATTAACTGATTGCCCTACACTCAGTTGTACTTTTGAGAAATGTCTATTTTTTCCTATCAAAGAAGCACATGAATGAAACAAACTTACTTTCATGTGAAATACTTGAGTGAACTCAGGAGAACATCTTATAATTAAATTGAAGCTGACATTAAACTAATGAATTAGTATATGCCATTAACAAGCTCTAATCTTTGACAACTTTCTTCTAGTTATTATAAAATAATATTCATCTAAGATTCTTTAACATGAAACAAAGCAGGGCAGTGAGTCATTTTAGATAAAGTGGAAAACTAGACTAAAAGATCAAGAGCCACAACAAAAATGGGATACCAATAGATTAAAAGAGACAGAGATGGTAAAATAGGTTTAAAAGATCAAAAGCTCACAGAATAGAATATTTAGATAAAAAAGAAAACCACAAAGAAGCAACAGGAACATCACAACAAAGATGCAGAGGAAGGCATAGTCAAAAATTAAAAGGAAAGGAAGATGAATGTATTCTTTACACAAATCCATAAAAGAGAACAAAGAAAGAATGCCAGAAAAAAGAAGACAAAGATCAAAGATAATCACGTTGGGCATACATGACATAAAGGAGAAAATTCAACTTAATCTTGTCAAAATAAGTTCCTCCAATATCTTGAATACAGGTGAATATGTCATATCACCTATGAAGTTTTTCAAAAATGAATGCAACTATACTAAAAAAAATAGAGCATATATGTGACCAGTATGTTTTAGTGGAATATTGAAAATATCATTAAAATCCAAAAAAATAAAATGAACACATTCATATTGTTATTCAAAACATAATTTTTTAGCACACATTTGATTTCTATAACTGATCATCAGAGCATATTGTCATAGAATTTTATAAACATTTTAGTATATTAGAATCTATTTTATATGGATATACATTATAATTTTGAGTATTCCATTGTATAAACAAGATTGATATATATATACATTTTGTAAATATTATAACTGAAGAAAAGTTATAAATGCTTCTTTCATATTATTCATATGTCACTTTGTTCCCAACTCTCTTAATACTGGAATTTTAACATAAAAGGTGGGTCAAATACCATACGTGATATGTAATATAGCTCACATAAGAATTACTAAAGCAAAGATAATAAAGCATTTATAAACTTATGAAAATCAATAGACAATGCATCAGTGAATATGAAAAAAATTTTAACATATAATATAAATCAAATTTTTCTTATTAAAATTTAGGAAAATAAGATATATAATTATGTAACTTGAATATTTTCAGTGATTTCATGTTCCTTATATTTTATAACCTAATTACATTATAATTTATAAACATATTTCTTTATTTCAACATTTTAAGATGCATTGTTAAAAATGATTCTCTTTTCTGGTTTTTGTCTTATCTTTCATGAAATGTCTGTGTTAAATTTGATCTAAAGATGCCTTCATACTTTGAATTTTTCCACAGAAACTGGTTATCCACTACTTAATATTCCTCTGATATTCCTGAATACCTCTAAATAAAAACATAAAGAATATTAATCTGTAATTTAGACCAAGTAGGTGCAATGAAGAGACAAGTCATCTATACCATGAAACTGAATTTACTGAATTATCATTTTCATATATTATTTGGAAAACTTGAGGAAAACTTCAAGTAATACTGTTATGAAAATTGTTTTAAAATACATTCTTGACAGTATTGAAAATAATGTTCTCCAAATTGCAAAATTTCTTCTTCATAATAACATGAGTGAGAAACAGGTGTTTGACTATACAGTTAAAAATATAGTTCTTCTCCTTCCAACATGTTTTCCTTTATCTCCACTCCTACCTGCTCCTCTGACCACTTTTACCCTTCTTTCTTCCCCTTTATTTTACTTCATATTGGAGATTAAACTCAGGATTATTCTACCTTTGAGATATATCTCCAGTTCTATTTTGTTTTTTATTTTCAAAGAGAGTCTCACAAAGTTGCTGAGGATGTAAGTTGCTAAGGTTGGCCTTGAACTTCCATTCCTCCTGATAAAGTAGAATAGAAGGAATAAAAATTTAGGCAGAGAGGAGATGGATTGGGAAGGAATTTTATAATTTTATAATCTAGAAAATTCATAATGTATAATTCCACTCTATAGGGTGTGTCTGGTCTTGCACCAAATTCCCAAGGAGCCCACACCCTTAATCTCAAAGGCTCAACTTTCCACCTGAGATTCCTGAGATGCCTCAAGCAAAGGATCCATGAGGACAAAGGTCAGACCTCAGCCAGCACTACTCATCACTGCTAAGAAACCTGAAGAAGAGGAGGTCCAGACCTCCACTGTCCCCACCCCTCTTGGGGATTCTATAAAAGAACTGCCAAGGCTGTAAAGACCCTTTTTGGCCCTGATGATCTCCCCTCACCTGCCTCAGGTGTGCTCTCTTGCATACCTGGGAGCATCCTTTTTTGCAAAAAAGTAAAATCACCATGCCAAACAATTTTCAAATATGTGTCTTTCTTGATGCTATGAAAAGTTATTTCTAACACTACTGATGTTTCAGACAAGTTAAAATTTTGCTTAAACTGTGATATATGCAAGTATAAGAGTAGATGTAGGTTATGCATATTTTACATACTAACATAACTTACATTTTTTGCATCTATAAATATTAAAAACACTTTTTGAATGTCTTTCCAATAGCTCCTAGGCATTAGGGAAACTAATAGTAAAAAGTAAAAAAAAAAAAAAAAATACACTAACTCTTCTAACATCCTGGTTAACTTCTATTCTGAAAAATCATATTGTCCAGAACCACTGTAAATTACCCTGCTCTCCTACCATTTTCCCCATGCTTCATCACCTCAGCTGGAAAATTTCACTTGCCCCAAGTAAAAGCTAAGTTCTGAGAAATAACTACACATACATCTATCAAGGGAACCACAGGATGTCTCTCCCTCCCACATTTTTTTTTTCTTTTTTTGTTTTCTTTCCAACAGAAGTCCTGTGCTGCTATAAACTTCTGTGCCTGAGAGCTTGAAACTTTCTTGTTTTTTGTTTTTCTTGGAGTTGTTTTTTTTATTTATTTATTTTGTGTGTGTTCTTCAGAGCATGTCCTTTTCTCTTATATCCTAGAGAATCTCTTCTTCGCTTAATCACTTTGAAACAGTTATTGTTGAAGTTGACTTCTCTGCTACAGTTCAGCTAATAAAGAAGGGCTTTTTATTTTTCTGATGCTTATTTCAACAATCATGATTAGCCTTCTCCATTATTCATCCAGTACTTTTAAATATCATTTTTCATCAGCTCTAAAGTCTCCTGGATGGTAAAATGCATTCTATTTAATTTACTAGAATAAAAATTTTCACTTATAATTTAAAAATTGTATACTTACTGAAAGAACTCTGAGACTTATATAGAAATTTTTACAGTATTCAGTTTATATCTATAGAAAAGGTGATACAATAAAGTATACTTATTAGGATATTCTGTGTGTGTGTGTGTGTGTGTGTGTGTGTGTGTGAGAGAGAGAGAGAGAGAGAGAGAGAGAGAGAGAGAGAGAGAGAGAGAGAGAGAGAGAGACTGGGAATTGAATCCAGGTGCACTCTACCTCTGAGCTACCTCCTCAGAACTATTTTATTTTTACTTTGAAACTGGATCTTGCTAAGTTTCTTAGGATGTCATTGAACTTGCAATCCTCCTATCCCAGTCTCCTAAGTGCTAGCATTACAAGCATGAGCCATGATGATGTACAGTTTATTAGGGTATTCTTAATAGTAATGTAACTCTTCTGTATCACTTTTTGCCTTAAAGACATTTAGATACACACATATTTTAACATATGTTATGCACACAGTTAAACCTTCTACATACCACTGAGGATGCATTCTACTTTTCTCTCTTGAAATATTTTATAAGACACTGATGGTCTGTTTTGATGACACTTGATTTCTGAAGATTTTAATAAAAAGTATTAAGACAACTAAGATTCATATTTTTCCCTGTAGTGTTACTTTACTTTTGATTTTATAGCAGAAAATTGCAGATACATTGTTATGTCAGTAAGAAAAATAAACTCATGTATGAACAGAAAATGGAAGTTCCATGAATGCCATCACTAATTTTAAAATATTACAAGAATTACATGTTTTCTCTTATATGTGGAAGCTAGACAGAAAATACAAAATAAAAGGAACCTCAGATAAGTGAGGAGAGAGAATAAAATAATGGAAGAAAACTGAGAGAGGGAGGTGGAGAGGGGAAAAGGAAACACTGATGGAAAACAATTCACACAATGACAAGACCATGTGAAGTTCTCACTACCAATTTCACAATTACATATGGGGAAGGGTGGATTTCAGGGTGTGATCTGAAGGGAATCCCATTAAGACATATTTGCATTTTTGTTTGTATGATTTTGAACCACACTCTGATGTATAATTGCAATGCATCAATGAAAGTATAAAAAAATCACTTATAAATGATGCACCTGGTTTTAATATTGTTAAATTTTGGGGAAAAGAACATACATATTAGGCTTTTCAACTTTCTGACGTTACTAATTCCCTTAGAAATTTCATTCTTTATCACCTGTATTGCCTGGTCTATATAAATACTCTGACTTTCTTCACAACCCAAAATGAAGGTGATAGAATTTTACTCCTGCTGTTTTTCTGTTATTCATTAATTATATTCTTTGCTATTGATATTACATTATCTCTTCCTAATGATAATGTGATCTCTGTTGTTTAGCATGCATCTTGTCTAAAAAATGTAATCTGTTTTCCCTTCATAAACAATTCCTACCAGAATCCTACAGAAAATTAAACTCTCAAAGTATTGTTGGCTTTTGAATCCATTTCTTAGATTTTGTTGCAGTTTGACTAGAAGCTACATGGAATTTATTAATTACCACACTAACAAGTGAACTTCTAATTCTCCCTTCCTAAGACAACTTCAACTTTTTTGTTTTTTTTTTTGGAGTACTGGGGATTGAACTCATGGGCATTCTACCTCCGAGCTACACCCCCAGCCCTATTTTTTATTCTTTATTTTGAAACCAAGTCTCACTAAGTTGTGGAGTGTCTCACTAGGTAGCTGAGGCTGGCCGTGAACCCGGATCCTCCGGTCTCAGCCTCCTGAATGCTGGGATTACAAGCGTGCAGCACCACGCCCAGCCCTAATACAACTTTTTAAATTTTATTTTTCTTCCTTGTCAATTTCCCTCCACAGAAATTGATAAGAATTTTTCTTCCTTCTTTCTAAAATTCATAATCATTATGCCTAAGACAACTGAAAACTTTCCAAATCATTCATACTATATGTCTGAGCAAATCTAGTATGTTCTCTTGGAAAGAGTGCCTGATGGCTAAGAATTCTTTAAAGCCTCAAGTATTTAATTATTAACACCCCTCTTTTTCTAATATTTCAGTCTATGAACCAATATTTATGTCTTCTTATGCTATTTATTACATTTTGCTCTTCTCTTTTTATTTATTTTCTGCTGCATTCTCCTTTGTTAATCTTTTTGTTCTCTTACCCTAACACATCTGATATATCTATTTAATTAATTTATTTATTTATTTTTATACTGGGAATTGAACCCAGGGACATTCAAGCTTCAAGTTCTACTCACAGTGTCCTTTCTAAACTTTATGCTGAAATAGAGTCTTGCTAAGTTGCTGGGAGTCTCAGTAAGTTTCCAAGACTGGCCTAAAAACTGAGATCCTTCTGTCTCTTCCTCCCAAGTATTGGAATTACAGGCATGTGCCACCACACCTGGCTTCTTTATTTTTCTGACATTTTCTCCTCCCTCTTTTCTTGCTGTTCAACATACTATAGATCTTTGGGAAATTTACATCAGTCTATACTGTTCGATAAGTCATTTAGAGATGGTGTGTTTGGAAGACTAAAATTAGTGCTTGTTTTTACTTAGTGTTCAAATTAAATCTGCCTTTAAAGAAGATAAATTTACTAAAGAAAAAGTTTTATTACTCTCTTTTGACCATAAGTGGAAATATTATTTCAGTCAGAAGGGAAGAAATTGCAAATGGCATGTACAGTAACATGGCTTTAGAAAAATGAGAAAAACACACTAATGGTAGTTAGGATGTGAGGGATCAAAGATAGGAAAAAACATGCATTGATCCAAGATGTTAAGTATGCTGTTCATATGGAAGCAAAATTAATAGCTAAAACAAATATGCTAGCTTTACTTTTACCTTCTTCTTACAGAAAGAAATACTTTTGTTTTTACTAATATTGAACATATATTGGAATTCATTTATTTATTTTAAGGTTTATATATTTTCATTGATGTATGAACATTCACTTGCCTCCAATGATACATATAATATGCATTTATTATACTCTGTGGCCATTGAAAACAAATACAAACTTAAATGTCACCTGTGGGGATACTGAACCTACTGTTGTAGATTTGTTATAACATTCTAAAATCTTAGGTAAGAGATGTATGATAGACAAAGCATAAGCTTTTTATTTTAATTTTACATAAATTGACAAGCTCAATTAGGCATCCTTACCCACAAGCAACTGTAGGCACATATACTTATTTCTAATTCTCCAATCTGTAATGATTGATTGCTTGTTAACTGAAACTAGTTACTCTTCTGGCTGATGAGCTTCATAGAAATAGTATCTGGTGAAAGTTTTAGGTCAGACTCAATACATTTGATCATTCATATTATTTTTGTAGATTTTCTTTCAATTAGTCCAGTTAGCACCACTACCACATCAAATAGAAACTTAATTAGGAGTTAGACTAAGTTAATTACAAAATAAGTTGTTAGATTTGCAATAGAATCTCTTAGACTTACACACATACACACACACACACACACACACACACACACACACACACCTTGATCAAATATTATAATAAAAAATGGATTTGAATACAAATCAAAGTCCAAAGCTTACTTACAAATGGATTCTAATACTCTTTAAGGCATGCTTCTATGCTCTTTCTTATATTCAAGGTTTTACTGATATAGGCCCCCACTGACTATTTTAAGATTGAAAGACAAAGTTATAAGAACTATTAAGTATTCTTAATATGTAGTTGTGTATGGAAACTAGTTTTTTGGCAATTGAAATATATATGTATATGGGAATTAAATGTAAAAGCCATATTTAGGTTTTGAGAAATTGTTAGATTACAAATATTTAGCAATCAGATATTTAAAACAAATGGAGTAGCCATTTTAAAACAAATGGAGTAGTATCATTTTACAAATGATAGCCATAAACATGAAGGCTATTTTCTATTGACTTGATATAAATAATCAAACTAAAATAAAATTTTATCAAAAACAATTTAAATTATTGGACAGCTGATTAACCATGCTTATTCTTGAACATATAAAATATGGGAATTTGCAGATATAAGATAAATAGTGACTTTTCAATACATGCAAATATTTTCACAGCTTTATTCTTTAAATTTAAAAGTCTCCCCTTGAAGGAAGAATAATCATATATTCATATGATGATTGTAATAGTAGCACATTGGCATATTCAATCTAAGTATTTTAATTACCTTTTATACTTTCCCATTTCACATTTACAGATACGCTAAGAGATTATTTTAAAATGGAATGGTAATGAATTTTATTACTGTTTATTGAAAATATTTTGCATATTAGGCAACATTTTGAAATATGCAAATTATTTATGAAAATACCTTATCACTTACAATCTTAATTTGCTTAATATAATTTTATTGAAAGACAAAATTTGATATTGGAAAAATAAAACACAACTTCTACCTTTATTCTATACATTTTTCCAATTTTTATCACAATTTTGATACATGGTGATATCCATCAGGGAAAGAAAAATAGTAGTTTCTAGTAGGCTGAGAATTATGGTGGTCTTTGGGCCCTGGCAATTCATCTTTCCACAGAGTAATCTGGTTTTAATACCAGGTTAGCTACCAAAGGGTAATGAGAACTTTATTTCAAAGCAACTAGAAGATGAGTTGGGTTATACACAGGCCAGAACTTATATGAAAAAAAATGTACTGGAGAAAAATAAGCAAAAGATAATCATACTTATTTTGCATTTTTTAAATTTCTTTTTTATTTTTTATAATAATTGGTGCGTTGTAATCATATATCTTTGTTAGGTACAAGCTGATAAAGGCATATATCCACATATTTCTCATTTAACTCCTTTCCCAATTCCCACCCCACTCCCTTGCCCTCCTTCCTTCTCAAGTTCAGTTTAGTGATTGACACTGATATATTTGTGAAAGTATATCATGTGCATTTGGGTGTCCACCCCAACCCCCACCATCGTCCATCCTCTGCAGTTAAGTCAAATTCTTTCCTTATCTAGGGTTTCTCCTTTTTCATCTGGAGACCCTCTTATGCCCTATCTTCTCACTAGCATCCTCATATTAAGGAGAACATATGCTTTTTTACTCTTTGTGACTGACTAATCTCACTTAACGTAATGTTTTCCAGTTGCCTCCATTTCCCTGCAAATAATATGATTTTGTTCTTCTTTATGGCTGAAAAATTCAATTGTGTACATATCCCATAGTTTTGTAATCCATTCATCTGTCCATGGACATCTTGGCTGTTTCCATAGTTTGGCAATCGTGAATTGTGCAGCTATAAACAGATACATATGCATCACTCTGATAGTTTCCATTCTTTTTGGTAGATACCCAGAAGTGGTATTGCTGGATCATATGGTAGGTTCATTTCCATGCATCTGAGGATCTTCCATACTGTTTTCCAAAGTGGTTGCACTAATTTGCAATCCCACCAACAATGTATTAGGATTCCCACTTCTCCACACCCTTGCCAGCATTTGTTGTTGTCTATGATTTTTATGATTGATATTCTGATTGGAATTAGGTGAAATCTTAAGGTAGTTTTTATTTGCATCTCTCTGACTGCTAATGATGTAGAACATTTCCTCATACATTTATTGGCCATTTGTATTTCTTCTTTTGCAAAGTGTCTATTTAGATCTTTGCCCATTTTTTGATTGGGTTATTTGTTTTCTCAGCTGTGATTTTCTTGAGTTCTCTGTATATACTAGATATTAGACTCTATCAGAAGAGTAGCTGGCAAAAAATTTTCCCACTCTGTGGGCTCTCTGTTGATGATCTTGATAGTTTCCTTGGCTGCACAGAAACTCTTCAGTTTAATGCAATCCCATGTATTGATCTTCCTTTGAGTTGCTTGGACTTTTGGAGTCTTGTTGAGAAAGTTTTTACCTGTGCCTATGTATTGAAGTGTTGGTCCTATGCCCTCTTCAAGTAGCTGCAATGTCTCTGATCTGACATCCAGGTCCTTATTCCACCTTGAGTTGACTATTGTGCAGGGTGAGAAAGTGGTGTTTATTTCTATTTTCCTGCATACGGTTAACCAGTTTTGCCAACACCATTTGTTAAAGAGGCTATCTTTTTTTCCAGTGTATACTTTTGGCTCCTTTGTCAAAAATCAGTTGACTGTAAGTCTGTGGGACTGTTTCTGAGCCTTCTATTCTGCTCCATTGGTCTATGTATCTGTTTTTGTGCCAGTACCATGCTGTTTTTATTACTGTGGCTTGGTAGTAGAGTTTAAAGTCAGGTATTGTGATGCCTCCTGCATGATTTTTATTGCTAAGAACTACTTTGGCTATCCTGGGCTTTTTGTTTTTCCAGATGAATTTAAGGACTGATTTTTCTATGTCTGTGAGGAGTGTCCTTGGCAATTTCATGGGTATTGCATTGAACTTGTAGATCAGTTTTGGGAGGATGGCCATTTTGATATTTATTCTGCCTATCCAAGAGCATCGTAGATTCTTCCCTCTACTAAAGTCTTCATCGATTTCCTTCTTCAGCTTTCTGTAATTTTCCTTATAGAGGTCTTTAATCTCCTTGGTTAGGTTTATCCCTAAGTATTTTATTTTTCGGGGTGCTATTGTGAGTGGAATTGCTTTCTGGATTTCTTTTTCAGTTGATTTATGGTTGGTATATAGAAAGGCTTTGGATTTTTTAAGATTGATTTTGTATCCGGACACCTTACTGAATTTGTTGATCAGTTCTATGAGTTTTTTGGTTGAGTTTGTTGGGTCTTCTAAGTATAGTATCATGTCATCGGCAAAAAAGGATAGTTTTAGTTCTTCTTTCCCTATTTTTACCCCTTTGATTTCCTTCTCTTGCCTTATTGCTCTGGCTAGAGTCTCAAGTACTATATTAAACAGAAGAGGTGATAATGGACATCCTTGTCTTGTTCCTGTCTTTAGTGGGAACTCTTGCAGTTTCTCTCCATTTAATATGATGCTGGCTGTGGGCCTATTGTATATTGTCTCAATGATTTTGAGGTATGTTCCTTCTATTCCAATTCTCTCCAGGGCTTTAATCATGAATGGGTGTTGGATCTTGTCAAAGGCTTTTTCAGCATCAATTGAGATGATCATGTGATTTTTGTCTTTGAGTCTGTTTATGTGGTGAATTACGTGTATTGTTTTTCGAATGTTGAACCAGCCTTGCATCCCTGGGATGAACCTGACTTGGTCATGGTGTATAATTTTCTTGATGTGGTTTTGAATGCGCATTGCTAGTATCTTGTTTAGCAGTTTTGCATCTAAGTTCATCAATGATATAGGCCTATAGTTTTCTTTTCTTGAGCTGTCTTTATTTGGTTTTGGTATTAGTGTGATGTTGGCTTCATAGAATGTGTTTGGAAGGGTCCCGTTTCTTTCTATT
>PVLC010008956.1:0-41402 GCA_004027655.1 Graphiurus murinus
TGGGGATTGAACTCAGGGGCATTCTACCTCCGAGCTACACCCCCAGCCCTATTTTTTATTCTTTATTTTGAAACCGAGTCTCACTAAGTTGCGGATTGCCTCACTAGGTAGCTGAGGCTGGCCGCGAACCCGGATCCTCTGGTCTCAGCTTCCTGAATGCTGGGATTACAAGCGTGCGCCACCACGCCCGGCATTTACAGCATTCTTCATGTCAGGCATTCTGCCAAACAAATTGCACACTATGCAGTTTAATTTTCACCAACTGTGCAGAAGATAACTTTATCATCCTACATTTGTGTGTGTGTGTGTGGGTGGGTGGGTACTGGGGATTCAAGTCAGGGTGCTCTACCTCTGAGCTATATTCCAGCCCTTTTAATTTTTTTTTTAACCACATGCTGGCCTCAAACCTTTGATGCTCCTGTCTTTACTGCTAAAAAAACAAAGGCTGGGAAATGTTAAGGAATTTTTCCCTGGCTTCAAAGGTATAGTCAATCTGAAGAAACAAACAAGGCTACTTGCAATGAATTACTGACTTACATGAATAGTAGGGTAAGTTTAAAGGAGGGAGAAATCTACCGGTGCTATACCAAACAGGAAACATATATATGTGATATATATGTCATACCCTGATAAACATAGGTATGACAGTGCATAATGCACACTCTTAATATTTTTCATGAATGGAAAATCAAAAAGAAAGTCGTGTAAAAATGCAGTTGAAGAGGTGTGCTGCCAGAAACATCAAAGGCTCACAAAAGCTTCATTTTTTTAAAAAATGTGCTTTTATTGGCTCATGATAGTCTCACATCATTTTTTGTGTGTGGCTGCAATGTGAGTTGCGACCGATAGATGGAGGCAACATGGCAGCAATAGCCACGTCTCTAACTCCATCCCAGCTCTCTCCAGGAAGGACCCTGCCTTCACCTCAGGGGCTCACACACACTCCAGCAGATCCCTCAGGACTCTGACCACTCTGCAGGTGGATTTGGGAACACAGAGGAAATGGGAGAGTCTCTAGGAGAATGTTTCTCAAAGAATGTCTCATCAACACCCCTCCCTTCCAATACACATGCATTAACATTACTTGGAAGCCTTGTTAAAATTAATTCTTTGACTTAGTACAAGAATGTAAAGTATCTCAATAATTTTTATGTTGATTGCATGTTGAAATAATAATATTTTGGATATATTGAGTCAAATAAAATGTACCATTATACTTAATTTCACTTGTTTCTTTTTACTTTTTTAGATGTGGCCATCAAAACATTTATTTTATTCTACTTTTTGTGATACTGGGGATTGAATTCAGAGGTGCTCTACCACTGTGCTGTACCCTCAGCTCCCCTTTTTTTGTGGTACTGGGGATTGAAGTATTAAAAATGTAAGTGCAAAAATGTAAAGACATTCTTGTACCTTTTAAGACTAAACTATTGAAATCATACAAGAAGAGATTGACTACATAAACCTCTAAAATTTCTGCATGGAATAAATGCTATAAACACATTGATAGGCAAATGAAAAACTAGGAAAAATATTTGCCAATACCCATGACAGAGACTTCGGATTCCTCTTCAAAGGGTACTTAGGAAAATATTTAAAAAC
Organism: Graphiurus murinus; assembly: GCA_004027655.1. Lineage (NCBI taxonomy): Eukaryota > Metazoa > Chordata > Mammalia > Rodentia > Gliridae > Graphiurus > Graphiurus murinus. The sequence goes on from PVLC010008956.1 coordinate 1,603, forward strand.
AAACATTCCAATAGAAAATTTGGTGAATAATAACAACAACAAATGACAGTTCACAAAGAACAGAATACAAATGGTCAGAAACCACACAAACCTCCTACCAAACTATTAAGACCCATTAAACAAACCACAGATCCAAGCTGATTGATTGGGACTTTTTTTTTTTTTTAGCACATCTTAAAATTAACTCACTTAGTCCTCAAAACCATTGCATTGGAATGATATATATATTTTATTTATTTATATGAAGTATTATTTCTTTCATTTTATATATTAAAAAGTTGAACATAGAGTGGTTGACTACCTTGCCGGAGGCTACAGGGCTAATATGTGATGGAGGAAGATTTGAACTCAGGTAGTCAGTGTGTTTGTAGAGCCTGTCTCTTAACACATTATACTTAAGTACTGATAACCACACACCATTTAGTAATGCTACCTGTCTCTACCTGATCATCTCATTTCACTTACTATTCCTCAAAGATGCTGAGACTTTTCCTGCCTGGTGAGTCCACTGGCTGGAACACTCTCTCCCTGGTGTCATCTCTGTTTCTTTATTCATTCATTCATTGATGCATGCACACATACATATATGTGTATGTACATACAAGCTATATGTCAGGTAAGAAAAGAAAGCCCTGGTTCATTTTCATCCTTCAGATCTCAGGCCACATGTTAGCTCTCAGAGAAGCATCCTTGACCACCACCCTAAGCCTCCCCACCACTTTCTCTGTCATATCACCCCTATTTTTTTTAATCACTATCTCTTCCTGTAATTAGTGATGACTTACAAGAAGTGAGAGGCAATTTTATCTTGCTGGTTTGCTTCTACTCTCTCTTTTACTGTGTCAATTCCAGTAGGTCGGAAGTTCTGAGAAAACAAAGACCTTATCTGCTCTCTCCCCAGAGCCTAGAACAGTTCCTGGTATACAGTAGGCAGTAGATAAATATTTATCAGCTAAATAAACAATGAACAAGAGCTAAATACCAGGCAATTTTAGTTTTCAGAAATACAATTTAACCTTTCTTAGCTTAAAGACTCCCCCCAGTTCTCACTTTTTCCTCCCACTACCCCTCCCTAGCCTTTCATCTTTTACTTTCAAGGAACAAAAATTCAATCAGATTAATTTTGAACTGTTCCAACTGGGAAGGAATACAGGTGACATCAGGATGATTTACTCCCTTTATATCTACATTTGCCTTTTTATTTAACTAGGAAAATAAAATTTCAAGTTCTTCAGAAAGAGAGCAAGTCAAGAGTCACGCAAAGGTCAGAGGTTATAAATTATATAAGGCAAAGCATAATGTAGTTTCATGCTTACTTAAGAGCTTATAAGGTCTTAAAATAGGATCAGTAAACATTCATTCAAAGAAGTTGATTCCCCCATTAATTTCCTATTACATACCTAAATACACAAAAGCTTACTACAGGAAAAACAACGATGTTTCTTAAAGAAGTAAGAGTCCTGAGCCAAGCGTGGTGGCGCACGCCTGTAATCCCAGTATTTGGGAGACAAAAATAGGAGTACTGCAGGTTTGCAGCCAGCCTTCGCAATTTAGTGAGGCCCTCTGCAATTTAGTGAGACCTTGTTTAAAAAAAAAAAAAAGTAAGAGTCCAAAATTTTTGCTCTATTTCTTCTGAAAAGATATTCAAAACAAACTAGAAATCTATGGTTTTCATCCGATGAAAACTCAAGAATGGGCTTGGAATTCCATGAGCAAACTGTCAGCCCTTGGGCCAGCCCATGCAGTTGTTTTGTCAAAAATCCAGAATGGAGATTCTTTCGAAAAACTCTTTTCAATCTGCATTTCCAATAGCAACAATCAGCTGCAGCCAAATAGTGACTGTCCTCTTTGGATAGCTGCTGAGCTGTAAAGTCGGGCCTGATCTCACTAGACTATTTTTCTTGCACTCAGCCCCCTTCACTTGTTTACATAATTCGCTTGTGCCCTGGAAATTTTCAAGTTTGACAGAGCTGTCACAAAATAGAAATGAAAATATTCTAGTTTCGTACCATCCTGAAGTCCACTAGCACACAGTAGAGAGCTCTAATCTCCTGTCCTGCCCCGTCACCATTCTGATTAGTCGGCACCTATATTACACCGATTGTTAAATATTTTGCATATAACTCTTGCCTAAAATTATTCTAGTCATATGGTTAGGCTGATAGCTATTTGCATTGGTATTGTAGATATTCAAGTAAATGCAAAACTTTATTATAGAATAGGGCCACAGAAATTAGACTTAAGGGCAAAGAATTTAAACTGTTAGATTTAGCCCCCCAAAATTAAACTGTAATGAAAAAAGAATCTTAAGTGAAAAAAATACTACAATATATCTACGTAATTCTTTAAGTGAATCTTGTTCACACTTAATCAAGGCAGTAAAAGGTATGAAAGTTTAGGGTGTAACATAATTTGGTCTTGAGTTCAAATCTTATGACTAGGAAATATTTGTGGTGGTCCACAGTAGGCTCACTTACTTGGCTGGGTGCTAGAGTTTGGATTTGGAATCTCCCTCAAGGCCTGTGTTTTACAGGCTCAGCTCCTAGTTTGGCACCAGGGGAAATGGTGGAATTCAAAAGTAAGGACCAGTGGGAGATCCGCTGGTCACTGGGGACATACCTGGAAGGAGACAGTGGAACCCTGGCCTCTTCCTCCTCCCCTCTTTTGTGTCCCAGCCATGAGGTTACTGGTTCCACTCTGCCTTGTGCTCTTGGCAGGATGCGCTGCCCCACCAACCAGAGGCCTAAAAGCCAGGGATCCATCTGCTCATGGACTGGAACCTCCCAAAAGAGGAGTCAAAATAAACCATCTCTCTTCATATGGTGATTATCTCAGTTATTTGAAATGGAAATAATGGAAAGCTGAATGACATACTGAGGCAAAGCTCTCTTCATAATCAATAGATTTGTACCTTGGTCTCATGTCTTTGCTAAATGAGTTGGTAAAAGAGCTTGGTAAAAGAGCTATATCCCATGTCTTTGCTGAATTTGTTGGTTCTAAAGATACAGACATTCTCCATATTGTGGGTGGGAGTCATGATGGTCACAGAAAAAGTTTCAGAGCAAATCTCAGTAGAAGAGATTTTAAATAAAATCACGTAAGAGAACCTCACATAATCCTCTCCCACTTTGTCCCACGAGTTAGAGTCACAACTTTCCTAAGAGATGTAGATAATGAAAGTGCTTTTTGTAGAAGGTAGGACTGGTGACGCTTGGCCCTGGGAATGGCGGCAGTGGCCACTGAGATCTTAGAGCTCTGTTTACTGCCTCATTCACAGTAGTAATCTGTCTGAACCCTTCTTTTCCTGTTGCTCCATTTTACGAAAGGTTGTAAACAACATTCATTGCGAACATTTGGGTGGAATAATTGAATCATGGAGTTATAGGTGGAACATGCCTCAATAAGCCATTAATCTGCTCCCATTTCTTTCCTAATTGAGGAAACAGATTCAGAAACATAAGTGAGCCAGGCATGGTGGCACACGCCTGTAATCTCAGTACTTGGGAGACTGAGACAGAAGGATCACAGGTTTGCAGCAGCCTCAGCAATTAAGCAAAGTCCTCAGCAACTTAGTGAGATCCTGCTTCAAAATTTTAAAAAATAAAACACAATAGAGATGGAGGTGTAGTTCAGAAGTAGAATGCCCCTGAGCTCAATCCCCAGCTCCACAAGAAAAAAAGAAAGAAAGAAACATGGAGCAAGTTTCTTGAGAGGCCTTAGAGCTAGTGAATTAGTCAGTTAAAGAACTCACCCAGTCATTTCAGATGAGTATACTGTAGTGCTGCTACCCTGAACTGTGAAATCAGCATCAGGAGATTTTACAATGGCAAACATGCCGTAATTCAGGAAAGTCCTATGTTTTGCTCTGAAACTTTATGCATCATTATCCTGCTGTGTAATTTGAAGGCATTTTTTTTTTTTAATTATAGGATTCTAGCCAGGCGTGATGGTGCACACCTGTAATCCCAGTAATTGGGAGGCTGAGACAGGAGGATCTCAGGTTCGAGACTAGTTTTAGCAACTTAGTAAGACCTCGTTTCAAAATAAAAAATAAAAAGGGTTGGGGTGTAACTCAGAGATAGAATGCCCCTGGATTCAATCCTGAATACCACACACACATACAAATTTAGAGGATTCTCATTAATAAAATTTTTCAACTTTAACATTGAGAGTGAAGTCTTAGGGGAGACTTAGAAGAAAGGTCAGTGTGGGCTGCCCAGCATGATATGGGAAGGAAAACTGGAGTGGCTATGGAGGCAGAGAAACAGATCTTGAAGGAAACTCATTTCCCTCCCTTGAATTCTTTACATCTAGCTTCATCTGTTATTTAAAATTATTGCTCCAGCCTCTCTCCCAAGCTCCAGGCTCAGATCCTTTATCACCTGCCAGACATTTCCACTTGCCTAATCACATTTGAAAATCAAACTGTTCAGCCATTTCCAAACCACATCTACCATCATCCCCATCAAAATATATTCAGCTAACCTGTTAACAAGTCTATTGTTTGTTCCCAAAGCATTTCAATTACAACTGATAAACTCTCATCCTCTCCTTGATCCTGTTGTTCCTCTCATAAATCCCACTGGTCTCAGTGAAAGGTGATACCAGCCCTCCAATTGCTTGAGCCCAGGGTCCCTCCTTTTCCTTCTACTTTCAATCTGTCAAAAGGCATTGATATAAGCCGGGCGTGGTGGCACACGCTTGTAATCCCAGTACTTGGGAGGCTGAGACAGGAGGATCACAGGTTTACAGCCAGCCTCAGCTACTTAGTAAGGTCCTCTGCAACTTAGTGAGACCCTGTATCAAAATAAAAGAATAGAATTGGGCCAGGGATGTAGCTCAGAGGTAAAATGCCCCTGGGGGTTCCATCCCCAGTAAACACCACACACACACACACACACACACACACACACACACACACACACACACACATACACACACAGGCATTGATATATCTAGCTCCATCGGTGTTCCAGATTTGTTCACTTCTCTCTATTGCCAACCCCACTACAGCATTAGAAAAGCCTCCTAGGTTTTCTCTCTGCTTCCATTCTTGCCCCGCTCCGGTTCATTCACAAACCAGCACCCAGAGTGACTTTCTTGAAATACAGATCAGATCAGGTTATTTCTCTGTGTAAAAATCCTCTGACTTCCTGTTGTGTTTAGAATAGTCGATCTCAAGCTATTTACTGTGGCCTTGAGTGACATCACCATTGACTCCCCAGCCTCGAGCCCCTCTTCCATTCACTTGCCCCCCCCCCACCTCTTTGGTCCTCGTTTACTGCCTTAGCCTGCCAAGCTCGTTCCAGCCCAGGACCTTTGCCTAGGCTGTGGCCTCTGCCTGCAACCCTCTTTCCTACCACTATTCCCATGGCTGGCTCTTCTCATCTTCAGGTCTTGGCTCTAATGGCACTTTCTCAAGGGGCTTTTCCTTGACCATTCTTTGTAAAGTATGATCACCTGTATCTCAGCGCCCTGTTTCCTTGGTAGCATATGTGATACTTTGTAATGATTTACAAGTGTCCCCTGTTTTCTCTCTGTCATCCTCAGTAAACTGTATGCTTTGAGAAGTCCAATTTCTTGGCCATCTTTCTTGTTTTTTTTTTTTTTTTTTATTTCTAACTCCCAGCACAGAGACTGGCAGAAACGAAGCACTCAGTGAACATGCATAGAATGAGTGCATGAATGAATGAATGAATGAATGTTTCCTTGTGTGTATCCCTCATCCCCACCCTAGGAGATTATAAACTCAGTGAGGTGGCAACTGTCTTTTGTTATCAATTCTTCTATTCCCAGAGCCTACCACCCTGCCTGACCCAAAACAGTAGATATTTGCTGAATTGAAGTACAATGTGGGAGGCCAGTTGCAAGACCGTAACAAGAACCTGGACTGAAGGCGATGGAGACAAGTTAGAAAAGTGGAGGGAGAGTCGTAAGGAGAGGACACGTGTACCCTGTCTCCCCTGCACTGGCATTGCCTTTCCTAGGCACTATTAGGTGGTATCTTATAAGCATTCCCAGAAGACCTGCTGATCTGTCTACAGAGGCAGACTAGTGAATGAAAGCAGCCAGGTGAAGAGCATACAGTTTGCTCCTATTTCTATAACTAAAGATCTATCTAGCTGGGCATGGTGGCACATACCTGTAATCCCAGTACTTGGGAGTCTGAGACAGGAGGTTCACAGGTTTGAGGACAGCGAGATTCTAGTGAGACTGTTTCAAAATAAAAGATAAAAAGGGCTGTGGGTATAGCTCAGAGGTAGAATGTCCCTGGATTCAGTCCAGTACCACACACACACACACACACACAATCTATTTATGTATCTATGTATGTACAGAAAATTTCAACATACTCAAGACAGTTCTAACAATTACCTCTGAGAGAAGAAGATAGAGGTAGGAAAGCAGAAGAGAAATCTGTATTTTAATAGATATTCTCTCATGTTAACCTTTTTATTTGTCATTTGCTATGTATCATTTTTAAGAAATGCTAACTCATTTTTAAATCAATGAATGTCCCCTTATAAATTTGTGAACACTGTCAGATTCAAAATGGTCTCTCCCTGTCCAGCGCTGGCAAACAGAGCTGGGGAAGGCCAGGAAGGGAGGGCTGCCATGTATTTTGTCTGAAAGCAGGAACTAGGATAAGAAATTTTTCCAAACTGCAGCTTACTGCATGAATCACATGAGGACAGCTAGCAGCACAAGGACAGTTAGCTGCTTACATAAGGACACTTGCCTGGCGCAGTCTCTTGAGAGCTGAGCTATCAAAACTGCCTGCTATGACTTTAACACTAGTATTGCCAGTAACTGCAGCCACTCGCCCGCCTGTGAGAACTCCCAGGTCCTTGCAGAATGCTCCGAGTGCCACTGAACTTTCTTTCAAAACACACAGTGTAGCTTTGCTTCTCCCCCAATAAACCCCAACCTTCCCTCTGTTCCTCTGACATCCCAGAAGCCATCTGCCCATGCAATATGATTGCAGTCATATTCTTTGTTTATTCTCCAATAAAGTTTCCTTTATTAGAGATTCACCTATGTGTTTTTCTTGGAGGTTGACACATTATGAACTTCAATTCTTATGAAGCTAGGTTAACCAGCTCTGGTGTTTGTCCCTCGCGATGAATTAAAACAATTAATATTCCTGCAGTACTCTTCAGTTTCCAAAGCACTTTCGCATACACTATCTCATCACCTGGTGACAAACACATTAGTAGTAACCACATTTTATAAATGAAGAGATGCATTCAAGAGAAACAGTACATTGTAAATTTAGGGCTTGAGTGAGGTCTATGAACATCGAATGCTGGTCTTTCTGCTAAACTCGACCGCTCATCTGTTCACTAGACCATTTGCAAAAGATACCTTTCTACCTCAACTTCAGATTATACATGTGTATTTTGTATATTGTATACACATTACTCAGTATATATTAGTTATGTGTATTATGTACATGCTACTGTGTGGGCTATCCCTTTAAAGCTCTGTGAATATGGGGTGTGGTGGCACACGCCTGTGATCCCAGTCCTTGGGAGGCTGAGACAGGAGGAGCTCAGGTTTGAGGCCAGCCTCAACAACTTACCAAGACCCTGTTTTGAAATAAAAAATAAAAAGGGCTGGGGGTGAGGCTCAGAGGTGGAATGCCTCTGGATTCAATCTTCAGCGCGCATGCGCGCGCGCACACACACACACACACACACACACACACACACACCACTCTATGAATAACTTTCAGGTTTCTTGCTATCCATTGAACATCCTGAATAAAGAATCCACAGTACTATTGTTGATCAATGCTATTCTCTGTTTTATTAGAGAAAATAGAAGAGGAATTTAAGACTCCCCTTCCCTCCACTCTAGTATCTATCAGTCTGTTATCAGCTTTTGACTTTGTCGTGGGAACTTTCCATGAGCTCAGGCTCATGATCCCAAAATTGCTCTCAGGCAATTGCTGGGTCTCTTGCTCATTGTCATAGCCCTGCTAGTATCAGAGTAGTGAGAATGAACACTTGACAGGTCTAATTTCAGTGCTAATGGTATAAATAGGAGAGGGGTCATCTAGGCTTCTCCTTTTTCATGTTAGTCTAGGTTACTTGAAAGAGCTTTTGGGTGAACTGAACAGACAGCCCTGCCGCCAACCGATTAGGAAAGGGGCTCCTTTCCTCCCTCTTCACCTGGTTTTTCCAACCTGTTTGCATATTGGAACCACCTAGAGAGCTTAGTAAAAGAAATGCTAATGAGAATATTAAGTCAATTAATAAAAAGTAGTACCTGGACATTTGTAATTTTAAGATTGATAAATTAAATCAGTCGTGGTGGCACACTCCTGTAATCCTAGTACTTGGGAGGCTGAGACAAGAGGTTCATGGCCACCCTCAGCAACTTGGCAAGGCCCCCTGCAACTTAGTGAGACCCTGTTACAAAATAAAAATAAAATAGGACTGGAGTGTAGCTCAGAGGCAGAATGCCTCTCTTTCAATCCCCAGCGCAACAACACAACAAAAACTGATTAAGTTAGTTCAATTGTCTGGGGCTGCATTTAGCAGCTGACGTCTGAGTCTACGGGGATCCAATTTTTTCCTTGAAGTAAACCTTATTCCCAGCCTTATTAAAGTCCTCTAAGAGCCTCAGTGGTCTTGGCCAGGTCAGTCTCCCATGCTCAGTGAGGCTGAACTCGGGGGCCCCCAGCTCAGGCAGCCTTACTAAAACACCTGCCCCGCCTGTGTCTTTCTGTTGTGCCTCTGCATAATGTAAGAAGGCTCCAGATCTAGGCAGGAATTTATGTCTTTTTAATCTTTTGCCACGAAGTATAAATTTTACATACTGGCACACCTGAAATATAAGCCAGATGGGCCTACTTTCAATCAATCACAATTTCTACACTTCAAGACCTGCTAACGAATACAGCCTGAAACTGTCTGCTCTCCAGTGCCTGAATAATATCTGACTGAAATTTTAATCAAGTCATGTGAATCACCCTTTTGGCTAGACTCCATATGCTCTATTCCTACACAGAGTCACACCTGCATTCATCTTAGATTCCTACACGAAAACCACCACAATGCTAACATTGACTATCACGGGACTGGATTTTTATAGTGAGTTAGTAAAAGGAATAGTCATGTGAATGCCAATCCTTTGATTTTAAGGAAGAGTACTTCGAAAACAGTTGCCTCTGTCTTGCTCAGTGGAAAATAGCAACTATATTGTTCATTTTATTCAATCGGCAAACATTTATTAACCACCTCTTTTGGACAGATATATGCTGGCTGTACACAGATGGATCAGATGAGTGTCCACGTCAGAGTTCTTGTGTTTTGTCTTTATGCTGTAATGTCTCAGGGAGAGGCAGGTGGGTCGTTTAAAAATGATGTAATGGTACATTGGAAATGGGTATGATGTATATAGGAAGTGAAAACAGAAAATTCTGGATTTCTAGTTTTCCCATCTTTTAGTTTAAGAGTGTGTAGAAGTACAAGTTTCAGACACAGAGCAAAAGGAACGAGAAAGGGAAAAACTCTTTTTTATTTATTTAATTTCATTCATGCATTCATTCATTCATCCATTGTACTAGGGGTTGAATTCAGGGGAATTATACCTCCCAGTTATATCCCCCAGCGCTTTTTTAAAAAATTTTGAGATAGGGTCTCATTAAATTGCTGAGGCTGGTCTCAAACCTGTGATCCTCTGTCTGAGATTCCCAAGTACTGGGGTTACAAGAATGTGCCACTGCACCCAGCTAGGAAATAACATTATAAAGCAACATTTATGTTTGAAATACTTTACATAGTTATCTTGCTAGATTAGATACCTCTAAGAGGTAGGTATTAAATGTGAGGCAACTGAGGTTCAGAGAGGTTTTGAAAGGCCACACAGCATACTGGACATTTGTAGGTCTGGGCTGCTTGGACCCCTAAGAGCACCTGGTTTTCTTTGAGGTGATCATGTTCCTTCCATTTCACGTGATCATGGTGGAAACGTAATTTCAGATACCTTCTCCCAACAAGAGCCCAGGGGCTATACCACTCTTTTTTCCAGTTGGTGATATAGTGAAGAGGTAGACAGGCTGGCCAGAGATAGTTTTGGTTGCTTACAACTAAGAAATCCTGAGAGATCCAGTAAATGGTAAAACCAAAATTCAAACCCCAAGCCTTGCTTCTCCATATCATGCAGCTCCTGTAGTTTCTGCCCTAGAAATAGGTGCACCTGTGACTGTTCACCAAAGATTCAGTATGAGAGCCCTTCTGTAAACAATTACATGCATTTTTCTGGGTAAGTGAAGGTCTTTGTCAAGCAATTGAATAAAATAGGATGATGAGGTATAATTTACATACAAGAAAAATTCATCCTGTCTAATGAACCAGTTCTACAATTTTCACACACATACAATCATAAAACTGCCATAAAAATAAGCTATAGAATGGTTCCACATCCCCCCAAAATTATCCAATCCATGGTATTCCTATAGTTTTGCATTTTCCAGAATGCTATGTAAGTGGAATTTTATACTGAGCAGTCTTTTGAATCTGATGTCTTTACTCAGCATAATGCAATTGAGTCATTTAACACGGTTCCACAATCCAATCATTTGTTCATTTAGCATCAAACCCCAAGCCTTGCTTCTCCATATCATGCAGCTCCTGTAGTTTTTGCCCTAACACATTTTAATAATCTACATTTAGTAATCTACATTTTACTGAGTGTTAAATCTAGCAAGTTGTCAGATGTTGATTAGGTTAGACACTGGTTTAGGTACTGGGGATACAGCAGCAACTGAAAGACTGAGTTCCTGCCTTCATTGAGCTTATATTTTAGGGTTGGAAGGAGATAGAGGGAGTAGTCAAGCAAAAACCACATGAACAGAATGTTTTAAATAGTTTGCTTTGTGGTACTGGGGATTGATCCCAAAAGTGTTCCACTTCTGAGCTACACACCACCAGCACTATTTTATTTTCTATTTTGAAATAAGGTTTTTCCCAAGTTGCCAAGGTTGGCCTTGAACCTGCAATCCTCTGGTCTCAGCCTCCCAAATACAGGGGTTACAGGTGTGCACCACTGTGCCCAGCTGAAATAATTTAACTTGAAGTACTTGCATGTGTCAGAAGCAGCTATGATAGGATACTGGGATGGAGTAGCTTGGTGGGCAGAGGGTGATGATTTATCCATGGTGGTTTGTTGGGGCTCCTCCAAAGAGTAAATATGAATTGAGACCCATTGAATGAGATGAGACCAGGCACCCCAAGCTCTGGGCAAAGAGCGAACAGCAAAAGGAACAGTAGGGGCCGAGGCCCAGTGGGGGGCAAGCTTGCTATGTTCAAGAGACAGAGAGAAGGCTGGTGCCACTGACCAGGCACCAAATTGTGGGTTACTTTGGGAGAGCCAGGCAGGAACCCAATCATGTAGGTTCAATAGGCCAGTGCTGAAGAATTTTTTTTTCTTTTGGTACTGGGGATTGGACCCAGGGGCATTCTACCTCCAAGCTACACTTTCAGCCCTATTTTCTATTCTTTATTTTGAAACAGGAGCCTCACTAAGTAGCTGTGATCCTCCTGTCTCAGCCTCCCAAGTACTGGGATGACAAGCGTGTGCCACCACACTCAGCTCAGGGAGAATGGGTTTTGATCTGGTTGGAAGAGGAAGCCTTTGAGAATTTTAGGCCAGAGAGTGATGTAATCTGATTTACACTTTGTAAACATACCTCTGCCTGCTGTGGTGAAGGGACTGTGCCAGGCAGGGGAGGGATGACTTAAGAGTAGAGGCAGGGAAGTCAAGCATGGCAGCACATGTTTATAATCCCAGTATTTGGGAAGCTGATTGTATGTTCAAGGCCAGCCTAGCATCTTAGCAAGACCCTATTTCAAAATAAAAGACTAAAAAGGGTAGGGGAAAAAAAATAAAAAGGGTAGGCATGTAGCTCAGAGATAGAATGCCTCTGGGTTCAATCCCCAGTACAATAAATAAATAAGAAAGAGTAGAGGCATGGAAATGGAATGTTCTGGAAGCTTTCTCAGCATTTAAGGGAATGTTAGTGATGACTTGAACCAGGCCTGTAATATATAGGTGGAGAGAAGTGTTGGGAATACCTTCATGTTATGGTGGCAATAGAAAGAGAAAAATCATCCCCAAGCTATTAAATTTTAGTATTTCTTTTAAAAGGGCTGACTTAAAAAATCTCATTAGTGCAAATATGAAGAAATATGCAAAAGTTTAATCACTCTCTATATAACATAAAATAGGCTTGAACTGATCTGCACAATGCAGGTAAACTGTTCTTGATAACCAAAGTCTGAGTAACCTAAACTCAGGGGATTCATTTCATTACAGTGCAATCACTGACCCCAAAAGTGCCAGTAGTTGCCTAGGCTCTACCCTGCTTTTTGTTGTGGGAACTGATGGCAAAAAACACACAAGCACCACAGTCTACGTGCACTTGTATGTCACCTAAATTCGAAGAGCTAGGATATGCTGGTGAAAGGATAGGAATAGACTCGTCACCACAGTCGTACCTTGTCAGGGTCACACCTCCATGGCTACCCCTTTTGGCTTAGAGATGAAAAACGTGGAGTCACAACTACGGCGAGTCTCTAACCCAGGTAGACGATTAGAGTCTATGCTTTCCTGTGGCCTTTGGCTTTTCCTCCTCTACATCCTCCATTCAATCTGGACATTAAGGCTCATGCAAAAGACACTTGGTGCTGTGTTCTGAGATTATCACCCTGATCTATCTCTGACCACCATTTGTCCAGCCAAGACCAGCCTCCTTCGTAAACACAGATCTGTTCAGAGGATATGCAGGAATACATCTTAATGAGGTACTCTGTTCCTTTAGCTGCTCAAAGGATCTGAGGACCGTGTTTGTTTTGAAACTAGTAATCAGCCTTCTCCAAGCATATCCCTAAGCTCAAGGGGCGGCCCGCAGGAAGTCAGACCTGACGAACAGCCGATGACTAAGGGGCTCTCCCTGTTGGCCGTCCCCCCCCCCCCCCTGTTATTTACTTATTGTGTTTTGAAGATAAGTTTCAACCTGGCCTCTTTCACCCTGTTTTTCCAGGAGGGTAACAGATGCTGCAACTGTTGGGCAGAGTCGATCCAGAACCAGTCAGCAGCTTTCAGAGTTGGAGGGTTGATTTTGCATTCACCCAGCCGGAGGGCAGGAGAGTGGAGAAGGCAACATGGAGTAACCGGATAGTCCACAGTGAGTTCCTCTTCTCCTTCTTGCCATGAGTCTACTCCAGGGCAGGTGGTTGGCCACCTCAGAAGAGGGTTTCCCTCAGGAGAGGAAATGGACAGGAGGTGTTTCTCTGCATGACTGGACAAGAATATCTGTCTATGTCCCCAGCTTTTATGCCCAAGGCATAAAAGCAAGTATAGTTGTGTAAGTTGAACCACAATAGACTTATCCCTTCTGAAACTTTTCACACAATAAAAAGCTTCTTTTGAGTCTGTAATCCCAGTATTTGAGAGGCCAGACAGGAGGAGCACAGGTTCAAGGCCAGCATGTAGAAACTTAGCAAGACCTTCTTTCAAAGCAAAAAATAAAGAGGGCTGGGGGTGTAGCTTGAAGGTAAAATGCCCCTGGGTTCCATCCCCAGTACTGCAAACAACAACAACAACAAAGCCAGCTTCTTTTGAAAGGCAACCGTGAAGTCACTAACAACTAAAACTGCAATCACTGCTCACCATTTTTCTAGATATTGAATAACATCTATAGATGAGAAGAATGGAACACAAGAAACATATTCAGAGGAGAGAAAGAGGAAGAAGAAGGGTGAAGAGGGACAGATTTTCCTCAGGATGGGCCAAGGTACACTATTCAAAGCTATTCTATCTTTTTTTCTCTCTCTCTTTTTTTTTCCTTCCTTCCTTCCTTCCTTCCTTCCTTCCTTCCTTCCTTCCTTCCTTCCTTCCTTCTCTTCTTCCTTCCTTCCTCTTGGACCCAGGGCTACTCTACCCCTAGCCCTTTTGTAAGATTTATTTATTTTGGTACTGGGGATTGAACCCAGGGCCTTCTACATTTGAGCTATACCCCAGCCCCCCCCCCTCCTTTTCAAATCAAGGTCTCCCTAAGTTGCTGAGGGTCCCATTAAGTTGCTGAGGCTGGCCTCAAACCTGCTATCCTCCTCTCTCAGCCTTCCAAGTACTGGAGTTAGAGGTATGTGCCACTGTGCTCAGCTTTATTTTTTATTTTGAGACAAGATCTTGCTATTGCTATGTTTGAGGTTGACCTCAAACTTGCAATTTTTCTGTTTCATCCTCTTGAGTCTCTGGGATTACAGGCGTGCATCGCCTGCTACACCTAGTGGAACAGGAAGAACAGGGCACGGAGACTTTTGTCTAGTATGTGCGAAGGCCTGAGCCGGGGGTGACAGGTGGCATCGTGCATGTGGAAGACCAGGATTATGATTCGCTTTGACTGGAGCATGGAGCAGGGAGCCTGAGGGGAGATACCTAAAGACAGAGCAGGAAAGGTAGGCAGAGTCTAGACCAGGGGAATACCTTGCATGTTTTCTGCTTGCAAGGGAGTTTGGTCTTCATGTTGCAGATAAAGGTATGATATGGTTCAGAGGTCAGGGGTAGGCAGGGTAATAGAGGTAGGATGAGGGCTGGCAAAGAGGAGCAGATTTTAAAAATTGGAGCTGATGAGTCTTATGAGAGACTATCTCCTCTGTCGCACCAGCAGGAAGATGTTTATTTAGCTTTTGTGGCCATCTTGCCTACATTGGCTTTCCATTCAACCTTCTGTGTCTGAAATTAGACCCACCTTTCAAAGATTTCAGCTATCACAGAGGTTGAGTCTGGGCTGTAAATTCTTAGATTCGACACAGGCAGGTGGGAACTGGCCTGGATTGCTGAAGTTGAATTTGTTTAAAGCTGGCACAGGTAAATTCTATACTATAGCCATATTTTCAGAGGTATGAACATTGCACTAGATAACAAAGACATGTTGCTAAAAATAGACATCCTCTTGGAACCCTGACCCGGAGAGGGAGTACAGTGTAGAGATGTCTCAGAGTACAGCAGAGGTGTGGTGATAATCTGGTTAATTCAGGTCTGATGTTCTGATGGAATTTGTAGGAACAGGACAGAAACTTCCAGGCACCCAGAGCCTTCAACCTCTCCGGCTCTCCAGACAGAAGGAACCTCCAGAATGAAGAATGAAGCTGGATGTGGTGGCACACACCTGTAATCTCAGTACTTGGGAGGCTGAGACAGGAGGATCACGGGTTCGAGGCCAGTCTCAGCAACTTAGCAAGATCCTCAACAACACAGCAAGACCTTTTTCCAAAATTAAAAATAAAATAGGGCCGGGAGTGTGGCTGAGAGGTAGAATGCCCCTGTGTTCCATCCCCAGTATTGATGATAATGAAAAAGAATGAGCAGGGGAGGCAAGCTTGGCTCAGGACCAGGAACTGCTACAGCTGCAAATATTGCTGCCTGCAGCACTAATGGGAAAGGGGAAAACCATTTTCACTCTCATGGGATGAAAAAAAAACAACAACAAAAAGAAAGAATTAAGTAATTTCAGGTTTAGTTCAACATGCCCTTCCACTTTACCATTTCCCGCCACACCTGCCCACAGAATAAATTGTTGCAGCAATGTCTGGAAAATCCTCTCCAGAGACCTGATTCAAGAGGAGGTGAGCCAGGTGTAACACCTGCAATCCCAGTACTTGGGAATGGGAGACAGAGGGATCACAGGTTTGAGACCAGCCTCAGCAACTTAGTCAAGCCTTGTTTCCTAATAAAATAAATAAATAAAATAGGGTTGGGGTGTAGTGCAGAGGTAGAATACCCCTGGGTTCAATCCCCACTGCCATAAAAATAAAAATAAAAAGGAGGAGGTGTTGTTTAGGGGTACATGGTTGAGGGCACAGGGCTGAGGACACCCCCCAACCCAATGACACTTTCAGTTAGGTTCCCACCCCAATGGCTTCTGCCCAGCAGGCCCTTCACCACAATTGTTAATGTCTGGAATTCCTTGGTAGTGATAGAAGATCATGGCAGCACGGTTCATTTGGAAGACTAGGATAATAATTCACTTCGACTGGAGCACAGAGAAGAGGGAAGATGACTTATGATGGAATGGGAAAGGTAGGCAGAGTATGGACCTTGCAGGAAGACCTTGCATGTTTTCTGCCTGACAAAGGTGCACCAGCTAGAGCGATTGCAAGCATAGAAAACGCTAATTCATCTGTGAGGTCTCACAAAAGCTTACAGGGAGAACCCTTTGGATAGCACTATCATTTTGCTAGATGCTTCTATAGGGATTTCAAGTTTATGGATTTTAAAGGACGTTTACATTTTTAAGCCAGGATTGTGAAATAGTGAAGAGTCTTCCCTGCATTGTCTTCAGCTCTGACTGAATTACCTGGCTAGCCAAGGAATCTGGCTGAGATTTTTCAAAATGCAATTTTTGAGAGCAGAGAGTGGATCACTTGGCTCCTTATGTAAGCCAGTCGCCAGGTCAATGTCACTTGTCCTCATAAGTGTATTTGTTGAGGGGCACCTTGAAGAGCCACCCCGATGCCCAGGGCAAAAATGGGCTTTGTAATCTCTGTTCCTCATCTTCTAGGAGGAGGGCAGAGCAGGGTTTCTGGAAGTTTCAGTTCCACTATCAAAACACAGTACAGTGAGTGACCTTAGGGGAACGTGACTGCTGGTATATTTATGCCATCACAGTTTTGTTGACACAGGCACAGTCACATGACCAAAGCCCCCCCTCTCCCCTTCTGACCCATCAGAACAAGAGCTGGAACATTCTGGTTGAGCCTGGGCAATGTGCTTTGAGGCAGCTTAGAGACCAAGTCACCTTTGGGCACTTCTCTATATTTATGTAGTGTTTTTTTATTATTATTATTATTATTATTATTATTATTATTATTATTATTATTTTGGACTGGGAGTTGAACCCAGGGACATTCTACCTCAGAGCTACAATCCCAGTCCTTTTTATTTTTAAATTTGAAACAGGGTCTCTCTAGGTTGCTGAGAGTCTCACTAAGTTGCTGAGGCTAGTCTCAAACCTGCCATCCTCTTGTCTCAACCTCCCAAGTACTAGAATTACAGGTATGTGCTACCATGCTTGGCTAATTTTTTTTTTTTCAGTACTAGGGATTGGATTGAACCCAGGGATACCCTACCTTCAAGTCACACCCACAGCCCTGTTTTATTTATTTATTTATTTTTGAAGCAGAATCTAAGTTGCTGAGGGCCTTGCTAAATTGCTGAGGCTGTCCTCAAACAACTTGATCCTCCTGTCTCAGCCTCCCAATACTGAGATCACAGGCATGTGCCACACACCTGTCTAATTGACTCATTGACATCCAGATGTCAACTTAAGTGTCTCCTTCTCCTGTCTCTATCACTTTATCCTGATATTCTTTATGCTTTATCTGTCTTCCCTAATTGGAATGTAAACTTCCAAGAAACTCTCTAGCACTTAGAATGGCATGACCCTAAGTCAGTGCTCAATAAATCCATGTTGAATGAATGAATGGCTTAACTACTGACATACAGTAAAACTGAAAGTATCAGTGTATGTTTTCTATAAATAGACTTTCTTTGAAGCCAAGCACACACGCTCAGGGCTGTTGTCTGTATTTTCTTGAATGTGTATCCTCATACTTTTCCTCCTTCCCATCCTCCCCTCCCAATTTTCCCAGCTCTAATTCCACTTTAATATCACTGAAGTAATTAATGCTGAGCCTCTGCAAACTGACCCCACCCATGTTAAAGTCCATTTGGTTATACCTGCCCTGCCCACACAGGAAAGGTTGAGGCTTTGGGAGGGGGGAAGAGATTTAAAAGGTGGCAAAGCTGAACATCCCAGTCCATGGGGCCTCCTGGGTTGATCCAGATAGGAATGATGAGACAGCAAGTCTTCCTGCATAGGTACAGTTTATTACAGTCAACAACTGGAATATGGCACATTTCTTGCTGTGATTGGCTCAGCATAGAAAACCCAGGGAGGAGAAACTAGGAGCTGTCTGGACTGCTCTCTGTTCCGGCTTCTGGTCTCACCCAGAGACACCTTGGAAACTGACATGCTTGCACACCCCCCACCAAGAGCAATACCCTGCCAAGCACAGGTTTCCACTGCCTGCAGATGTACCCCAAAGCCAAGGAATGGGCATGGAAGACCTAGGGTTCCAAAGCCCCCTGTTTTACTGGGAAACATCTGTGTCAAGAAAGCCCAGGATTAGCCCTTTAGATGTTAATGGAAGAAATTTGCACCTGTCTACTTCCAGCAACTATTAATTCCAAATGACCACAGTGCTCAAGCGCCCCAGGTAAGACCAAAGACATCTGCTCTGCCACAGGGGACACGAGGTGGGTGAGGTGAGTGAGAAAGAACATTTATTTCTTGTGGTATGCCTTCTGACATAGTTGGCAACAACACCTTTATTTAACATAAAAATAGCCCAAGAGAAATAAATGTGTGTTTTGGATGATTTTGCCCCAAGATATAGGATTAATGAGTTAATTCATGTATGCCTTTTCCCATAACCACCACTTCCCTTCTCTTTATCTTCTTCTTTTTTTTTTTTTTTTTGGTCCCAAAATCAGGTTGCTATGATTATCCAAAGAAGGAACTCCTTTGAAGTTTTGCTAACACAGTTGAAAAGAGAAAGGAACTCTAGGCAGGAGAATCGAAGGTTCAAGGTCAGACTTAGCCATTCAGCAAGACCCTATTTCAAAATAAAATTTAAAAGGGTTGGAGGTGTAGCTCTGAGGTACAATACTCCTGGGTTCAATCTCTAGTACAAGAAAGAACGAAAGAAAGAGAAGGAAAGAGGGAGAGAGGAAGAGAGAGGGAGGGAGGGAAAGGAAGGCAAGCTAATATTCTACAAGTTATAGTAAGTGTTGCTTAAACCTCTTCAATGCCTATGACCCAGTCTTCTCCAGTTCTGTCACAGGTGGGGGGTGGGGGGGTTATACTCTCCAGTTACAGTCCACCAAGATCCCCCAGGTGCAACACCAATGGGAACAGTCCACTACTCCTTTCACAATTGTATAAACTAGCACAAGCATGTGTAAAGAGGAAGATGTGTGCAGACACATGACACAAGTTAGTGAGTAGGCGTGTCTATACCTGTATCATGGCAAGATACTGTACAACAGTATCCGCCTTCCTTGGGGAGACATACAAGACTACTTATTTCTGAGTTTTGCTTAGTTGGACTCAAGTGGCCAATTAGTTTGTCTTGCAAGCATTATTTAAAGTATGTATTTTCACCGGGCATGGTGGCACACACTTGTAATCCCAGCATTTGGGAGACTGAGACTGGAGGATCCGGGTTCGCGGCCAGCCTTAGCTGCTTAGTGAGGCCCTCCGAAACTTAGTGAGACCCTGTTTCAAAATAAAGAATAAAAAAAGGAGGTAGAATGCCCCCAGGTTCCATCCCCGGTACTGCAATAAATAAATAAATAAATAAATAAATAAATAAATAAATAAATAAATAAATAAATAAATGAATAAATGAATAAATAAAAATAAAATAAAGTAGGTATTTTCCTGGGCACAGTAGCACCTGTAATCCCAGTATTTGGGAGGCTGAAACAGGAGGATCACAGGTTCCAGGCCAGTCTCAGCAACTTAATGAGACCCTGTTCCAAAGTAAAAAAATAAAATAGGGCTGAGGATGTAGCTCAGAGGTAGAACGCCCCTAGTTTTAATCCTCAGTACACACACACACACACACACACACACACACACACACACACACACAGATAGATAGATAGATTTTTTTAATTTAATTTTTTTGTGACACTGGGGATTGAACCCAGGGGCATTCTACCTCTGAGCTGCACCCCCAGTGCAATTTTATTTCTTTTTTTTTTTTTTTGGCAGTACTGGGGATTGAACTCAGGGGCATTCTACCTCCGAGCTACACCCCCAGCCCTACTTTTTATTCTTTATTTTGAAACCGAGTCTCACTAAGTTGCGGAGTGCCTCACTAGATAGCTGAGGCTGGCCGCGAACCCGGATCCTCTGGTCTCAGCCTCCCGAATGCTGGGATTACAAGCGTGCGCCACCACGCTCGGCTGCGATTTTATTTCTTATTTGGAAATAAGGTCTCACTAACTTGTGGAGGGCCTTGCTAAGTTGCCTAGGTTGGCTTCAAACCTGTGATCCTCGGGTTTGCAGGTTCCTAAGTACTGGGATTACAAGCATGTGCCACCACACTCGGCTCACATATAGATATTTAGTGTTTCAATGATTGGATTATTTAAATGGGATATACAATTAAATTACTCTTATTCAATTTTTCTTGAATAAGAGTTATTGAGTAAAATAACAATTAATTATGAATACTTGGTGCTATTCTAACTTCTGGATTAATATATTATGTAATATATATCTATCTAGTATATAACCTTTCATTGCAAAGAGACTTTGCAGATGCATTTAAGGTTAAAACCTTGAGACGAGGAGATGATCTTGGATTATCTAGATGAGCCAAATTAAATTATATGAATCCTTACAACTGGAAGACAAGAGAAAAGTGGGCAAGAGAGACACAACATGAAAAGGACTTGACTGGTCAGGGTTGGCTATGAAGAGCAAGGAAGGAGCCACAAATCCAGAAAAGTGAGTACCTTCCAGAAAGAAAACAGATTCCCTACCAAGGCCTCCAAAAAGGAACAGAGCCCTGTTGACGCCTTGATATGAGCACAGTAAGATCAATGTCAAACTTCTGACATACAAAAATATAAAGTGTTAAATACATGTTGCTTTAAGCCACTAAGTTGGTGGTAATTTGCACAACAGAAATAGAAAGCTAATATAGCTGACAATTTCAGTAATGGCACTCCAGATAATATTTTCAGCTGTCAAATCAAAGGAACGAGTACAAAATATAAAAGATTTTAATGGCACAAAAAAGAAACCCTCTGCATCTGTGGCCTCTATATTAGCCAGTTTTCTTTCTCCTTTAGATATAGGGAGAAGGGAATATGAAATTAAATTTCACATTTCATATTCCCTCTCCCTAAATCTAAAGGAGAAAGAATGTAATTATCATGACTACCACTAACTGACCTCTTGCTTATACCATGCTCATGTACTAAGCACTACAGACATTATCTGAATTAATCCTTGCTTTGCTTCAACTCACACAAGGAAACAGTCTTTAAAAAGTGAAGAAATTACCTGGGCATGATGCCTACAATCTCAGCCACTCAAGAGGCCGAGGCAGAAGTGCTGCAAGTTCAAGGCCAGCCTGGGCAATTTAGAAAGACCCTGTCTCAAAATTTAAAACAGATAAAAGGGGCTAAGGATGTAGTTCAGTGGTAGAGTGCCCCTGAGTTTAATCCCAGTACTGCAAAAGAAAAAAAAAAAAGTGAAGAAATTTAGCCAACATGACCCTGTTAGAAATGGGCAGAACCAAGATTGAGAACCAAGTCCCTCTGACTCCAAAGTGCATATTGCTAACCCCAACCATAACTCTGAGTCATCCCGTTCACTCTGGAGCTTTTTCATTCTAGCCCCGTCACAGTTGTAAAGGCAGTTCTACATGTGTTCTGCAGGGAAAGCATATCTCTCAGATTTTTCAGAACTGTCCTACTAATTTAAAATATTCGGTCTTTTCATCCTCAAAAGTCATAAAATATCCCAGAAATTCTGTTTAAGTGGTAAGTGAATAAATATTGGAATACACAGGGGTCCCCCCAAATCATGTGTCAAATCATATTTTCTATTTGTAATTCAGAATGGTCCAGGGACCACCGGGTCACCTAGCTCCTTAGGAGAGTCATGGCAACCTGATGTTACTGAATCCATTAAATTCTACTCTGCCCAAACAAGCTGGTTAATGCAGCACAAAGTGAAGAAATGGGTTGGGCCTAATCCTGCCCATGTGGTCAGCAGGGTACCTTGAATCAGGTGGCAACTCTAGGTACATATGTAAGAGCTGGTTGCATGGAATAGGACATTCTAATGCACAAGCAACCAAGATGCGTGTCTAGAGCCATGTGACTGTTATTCTAGAAGCCACCAGACAGCATAGCTAAGTACTAAAGCTGTCAAGATCTGCTCCCCCACCTCAGGCACCTATGCAGAGTTCGTGCTATCAGATGCCATTCTCCT
Source organism: Graphiurus murinus (assembly GCA_004027655.1). Taxonomy (NCBI): domain Eukaryota; kingdom Metazoa; phylum Chordata; class Mammalia; order Rodentia; family Gliridae; genus Graphiurus; species Graphiurus murinus. The sequence continues at coordinate 23,693 of PVLC010008956.1, forward strand.
GGGCTGGGATGCTCACCTGTCTTGGTCTTACCCTGAACCCTGCACCTGGAGCAACCTGCCAGGAGTATCACCTGCCAGGCTGGTACCCCAGCCAAGACTTGAGGATGGCCTAAGGAAGAAAGAAGCAGGAAAACTTCAGCCTGTATTATTTTTCTCAGTTTGTGATTCAGTTGTAATGTCTGCTACTATTATTCCCAACATCACATTCGCTACTCATATCCAGACAGCATAGAATGCCATCCATAAGTGACTATTATAGAGTTGATAAATAGGTATAGAAAATAAAGTGAAACTTATTACTTTTAAAATAAAACAAACAAAATATTTGTGCTGACTGGATTTGTTCCAGCTCTAACTGAATTTTTCATACATTGATGGTGGGAATACAAAATGATAGTCATATTGAAAAACAAGATGTTTTCTTATAAAGTTGAATATACACTACCAGCATACGACTCAGCAATCCTACTCCTAAGTATTCAACCTGGAAAAACAAAAGCCTATGTTTACACCCCTACACACACACACACACACACACGGATAGAAATATTGATAGTGACTTTATTCATGATGGCTCAAACCCAGAAACAATCTAAAGATCTTTAAATGGGGACTGCTACAACCACACAATAGAATACTATTCAATAATAAAAGGAACAATTACTGATACAACACAGATGAATCTCAAATGCTAAGTGAAACAAGTTAGAACTCAAAAAGCATTATGTAATATATGACTTAACTACGTAAGATTCTTGGAAATGCAAACACTATAGGGGCAGAAAGCAGATGGATGGTTGCCAGAAGCTGGGGCAGGAGACAGTTAGCAACTACAAAAGGGAATTCTTCCGGGTGATGGAACCATTCTACAAAACTCAGAGCAGTACACGAAAAACATAAATTTTATTGTTTGTAAATTATACCCCAATTAAGTTGACTTGAAGAACAAGTGATATCCCATCTTCATAACATAAAGGCACAAACCCCATCTGCAGCTCCTGTGAGATAATTTTGGAACTAGTGATCCAGAGGACCAAAGGCTGCTTTTGCCGTTTCCATGAAACAGTTGATTGGAGGCCAACCATGTTGTTTGGTGTTTGCTCAGGCTGGCTTCAAGCAACCCCGGACACACCACTGCCCTGCACACCTGCACTTCCCCAGGCGGGTCTCCCTTCTCCAGCTGCTCCCCTGGGGTGTCATCTGATGATGCCAGTCTCAGCTTCAAGTCACCTCCTGGAAGAGGCGCCTTCTGATTCTCCCAAGCTAGATTAAGTGCCCACCATTCTTCTCTGCCATGATCATGATGCTCTGTTTGTTTGTTTATTTCACCTATCATGATCCATGCTCTTTAACTCTTTAGTGTGTGTGTGTGTGTGTGTGTGTGTGTGTGTGTGTGTGTGTGTGTGTGTTTATAGACCTATTTATTGTCTATAATGTCCTGGAAATGGAAGGCTCTGTGAAAGCAAGCCACCCTTTTGCCTTGTTCACTATTGTATCCCCAATGCTTAGCACAGGCTTTGCCAAAGTTGGTGCTCAGTAAATGTTTGCTGAAGCAAGAACATTAGAAGCCTTGCCTGCAGCAAGCAGATCAAATCAGCTGCAGCATAAGTTTACCCAGCATTGTGGTTATCTTTAGAGACAGCCATAGTTTATCCCCTGGTCACAGAGGCACAAAGTAGAATTGGTGCAAACCCACACTGTGTGCAACAGAATATCCATAAGTATCTTTCTTCTCTGAGTTGAAAAGCTTCTGGAGTAAGTTTCACTGGGCATGGGTGGAACCAAATTGTATCAATTGTGCACCTGAATACGATGATGATCTGTTTATGTTCATAATACCTTTGCCCTATGTAATTACATAGAATGAACACAAACACCTCTAAAATATGAAATCGGTTTTGATCAATACATTATGCAACACCTTCTCACAGTGAGTAAATTATTAATTAAAAGTTAAGGCTTTTCCTAATGAAAATGTGATAAAAAAATAATTTCCTACGTAAAGCACAGTCCAAGACTCAAGTATTGATTTCTTCTCTGGATAATTATAGGCCAAATGTTCAAATCATAGGCTTATATATTAACTGGGTATTTATCCCTCTTAATCAAAAACTATGTAGGAGCCACCAAACTGAATAGTTCTTGCTTAGGGTCCTCTTAACCATATTCAGTAATTTATTGTAACGGGGTCTTTCTACCTGCTGTTAGCTCTGCCTGGAACACTCTTCTCTCATATCTTTGGGCCTCATTCTTTCACCTCCCTCAACTTGGCACAAAGGCCACCATCAATAGATTTACTTCTGATTACCCAATTTAAATCCCATCCTCCTCCTCCTCATCTCACATTATACATTCTTTTTTTCTGCTTTACTTATATTCATAGCATTTATCTTTATCTGCTATAATGTAAATTAACATCTGTTTTGTTGATTGCAAATCTGTCTCAATAGGGGAGTTGTTTTATTTTGTTGTTTTTGTACTGAGGATTGAAGCCAGGGGCATTTTACCTCCAGGTTTCACCCCCAGCCCTCTTTAATTTTTAAATTTTGAAACAAGGTCTTGCCAAGTTGCTGAATGTCTTGGTAAGTTACTGAAGCTGACCTTAAATCTTCAATCTTCCTGTCACAGCCTCCCAAGTACTGGGATTACAGGTGTGTATCACCACACCTGGTTTCAAGAGATTTTTTTATTTAACTCTTTTATTTATTATTATGTCCCCAGGTTCTAGAATTGTGCTTAGCATAGTAGATGATCAGTAAATATGCATTAAGTGAATATTAGCTAAATTGATGCAATGTATTACATCAACCACTTAATACTAAATTACTGACAATAATACTGTATCTTAGGTCCCTTCTAGATGGTACATTTGTTTCTTGGTTAGCTGTTGTTGGCATGTGGCAGTTCATGGTTCAGGAGCTGCAAGTGTTTAAGGGAGAACTAGCATTTCTTACATACTTGTAGCTCTTGAACTATGGATTCCCACTGTGCATTTATCTGAAATTCTCAACACTAACCAGGAAGAGGTCGCATGATGGAAAAACCCTTGTGCTGGACAGGACTCACTATTCCGTGGTGTCAGGCAAGTCCTCGGTTGGGGTCCCAGATGCTATTTCCTGGAATCTCCTGGGATTGTTTATCAGCAGGAACAACTAGAGTTTTGCAAACCTCTGGTCACTCTCAAGAGGCTTTTGATCTCGTTACCATTTGGCATTTAGGAGGTCTGGTCCTTTCCACAGTTTGGAAGTTAGTTAGCATCTGCCTCTTAGGAAGTTAAGTCTTTCCACCATGATCCTCAGGCCCTATCTGCCTATTTCTTTCTACTTCCTTGACAGGATCTTGCTATATTAGATATTTGTTCTTAAGACAGGATCTTGTTATATTCCAGAGGCTGGTCTTGAACTTGTGGGCTCAAGCAATCCTCCCACCTCAGCTTTCCAAGTAGTTGGGACTGTAGACTCACCTCATCCAGATAGAAAAAATTGTTAAAAACTGTGAACCTCACCCATCAGAAAGCTAGGCTTCCTGGCTTGTGTCAACAAGTATAATCATGATATATAGAGCCTGGAAACCCAAGTTCATTCATTGAGTAAAATCTGAGGTCTTGCTATGCACCTGCAGATTGAAGGGTGAATTAGAGAGACAGTCCCTGCTCTCCTGGGACTTCTAATGAGGGGATCTGGAAAGGAAATAAGCAAACAATTTACTGTGTATTTCCAAATTGCTAGACGAAAGGGTGTGTGTATGGTGCTAGGGATTGAACCCAAGGGCATTCTACACTCCCAGCTCTATTTTATTTTTTATTTGAAAACAGGGTCTCACTAAGTTGTTGAAGCTGGCCTCGAACTTGTGATCCTCCTGTCTCAGCTTCCCAAGTATTCAGATTACAGGCGTGTGCCATCATGCCTGACTAGAAGAGAGAATTTTGAATGTTGTCAACACAAAGAAACAATAGATGTTTGAGGCTAGGAATATGTAATTACCCTAATTTGATTATTGCACATTGTATACATGTATCACATGGTGATATTCTGACACATGGTGTATAGATCTGACAATTATAGATCAATTTAAAAACTTTAAACATCTTTTTAAAGAAAATAACCAAATCATGTTAAGTGTGGAGAAAGGAAAGGGCATGGTCCAGTGAAAAAGAAAAACAAGAGGAGCTCATTTAAAACTGGAGTGGGGTGGAGGGGAGGCTTGAGGGACAAGTGGGCAGGAGTGGGAGTCGGCCAGGGGAAGGCCCTGGGTGCTGGCCTTCAGACTAGGACTTTGGTTTTTTGTTTTGTTTTGCTTTGTTTTTTGCAGTACTGGGGATTGAACTCAGGGGCATTCTACCTCCGAACTATACCCCCAGCCCTATTTTTTATTCTTTATTTTGAAACAGAGTCTCACTAAGTTGCGGAGTGCCTCACTAGGTAGCTGAGGCTGGCCGCGAACCTGGATCCTCTGGTCTCAACCTCCCGAATGCTGGGATTATAAGCATTCGCCACCACACCCAGCTCTGTCATAGAGGCTCTGAGACAAGAGGGAGCCCAGTGAGGCTGAAGCCCAGGGAGCTGGGCAAAGGGGGAGAGTGCTGGCTGGAGGGGCAGAGGCTGGCAGAGGCTGGGCCAGGTGAGGAGGCAGGTTCTCCAGAACCCCACCCCATGACCCCCCACCACAACTGACCCTCCCAGGGCCTGGAGACGGAAGAGAGCATGGTGGAACACTGACACACTCCCTCCCCACGGCCCGTTTTCAGGACAGTGCTGATCTTTTTCCTGCAAATAAAGTTCATGCTGACTCATTAGTTTGGTGAGGACAGAGACAGAAATGGAGGGCAAGCCCAGTGTGGTGGCACAAGCTTGTAATCCCAGTACTTGGGAGGCTGAGACAGGAGGATCGAAAGTTCTTGGCCAGCCTCAGCACCCTCCTGAGGCCCTCTACAACTTAGTGAGTCCTTGTTTCCAAATAAAATATAAAAATGGGGCTGGGGGTGTAGCTCGAAGTTAGAATGTCCCTGAATTTATCCTCAGTAGCACACACACACACATACACACACACACACAAACACACACAAAGAGAAATAAAGAAATAGAGGGTACAAGAAAGATGGCAGATGTACAACAGGCATTTTTGATGTATAAAGCTGAAACATTAGACTCCAGTTAAAACCAATTTCAACCTAGTTAGAGCCAGGAGAGGTGAAGCATGCCTATAATCCCAGAACTTGGGAGGCTGAACAGGAGGATTGGAGGCTTGAGGCCAGCCTCAGCAACTTAGCAAGACCCTCTGAAACTCAGTGAGACCATTTCAAACTAAAAAAAAAAAAAATGGTTTGGGGTTAAGCTCAGAGGTAAAAATGCCCCTAGGTTCATCCCCAATTACCCACTCCCCCCCCCCAAATTTTTTTAAACCAGTTAGGACTTTTAAAAAGGTACTACTGGCTCCAGAGAGCTTGTGATCTACTTGCCCTGGTGTTACCACATCACGTGAATTTCTCCCTTTCTGCCCCCCAATCTCTTTCCACATCCCCAACAAATATCTTTTTATTTCCCCACAGAGTAGATCTTATTTCTAAAGGTGGTTTCAAGAGTACATGTAGAAATTGGTGTGTCTCACTGGGGTCAGAGACCTAAGACACAGCTTAGGAGACCTTGCTATAGGATATCCCCAGGTGAGAAGCAGAGCCAACACTTTGTTTTTTGTTTTGTTTTTGGTACTGGAAGTTAAACCCAAGGGCATTCTACCTCCAAGTTATACCCCAGCCCTTTTTATTTTGAAACAGGGTCTTGCTAAGTTGTTGAGGCTGGTCTCAAACCTGTGATCCTCCTGTTTCAGCCTCTCAAGTGCTGGGATTATAGACACGCACCACTGTGCCCAGCTCCAAATCAAGTTTAAGTGAGAGGAGGTGCTCTTCTGGCTAAAATTTTCTCCCATCAGCGAGTGGCAGAAACTTAGGAGTTCTACCATTGCCCACACCCTCGTTTGGAATCCTCTTCCCTGGTATTCATCTCTGGAAAATGTTTGTCAGGATGTCCCACACCCCATGTACTACTCAGAGTTCCACATACTAAGTGGGAAAGGCAGACATTTAGTAATAAAGTTGCAAGGGCAGTTTCAAGTCAATTGACAGGTGACCTTGACGGCAATGCAGGAAGGATAACCTAACATACGATCAACACTTAAAAAGACAGCTCTGTTCAGGCGAAGTCCACGTGATCAACACTTTGCTGTGCTTATGACTAACCCCAATTTCTCCTGCACAACGGGAAAAGAGTTTATCCCTTGAAGATGGGTATTTGACCCTCACCCTGTGCCATATTGATTGCTTGCTATGAGTCAGCACCAAAGGATAACCACTTGGTCTCCTTTAGTTATCTCTTTAATCCCCATAGCAACCCCTGAGGCAGTTACTAGTGCCATCTTGATTTTAGAGGTGAGGAAAGATGAGGCAAGGAAGAAGTACGAAGTGGGCAGCTTATACCCCTATAAAGTGGTAGAGGTGGGAGCCCAGCTCAGGTAGTTTGGCTCCAGATCTGTGCATACCTCCCTCTTCTTGCTATTTAGTGCCATCTGTATTTGCCCCAGAGGGGACTTGTCAGTTCCCATGGTTTGTTACAGTCCCCTGAATTGTGCAGTAGAATGTGAGTAAGAAACCTCAGGGGCGATCAGCGATCTGGAGGCTGTGTAAAGAGCAGAGAGGGGTCTCTGTGCTTCCCTCACCATGCGAGTCAATTCACTGTTCTCCAGGTTTCTTTGTAGACATGTCTACATTTGAGTTGAAACAATTGTGCTGAATATGGAAAGGATGACTTTTGCTTTTCAATCATCCCAGTGGTTTCATGCAGGTAATGAATTCTGTGAAAAGGAAGGATGTGTGCGTGTGTACGAGTGCCTGTGTGTTAAAAATGTGTAGATCTCCATTAGTTAGGAGAGGAGCTACAGTATTGGCTGTACTCTTTTTACAATACTTTTGTAGGGATATTGCAAGTATACATCCTAGTGAGATTCAAAGTGATACAGACATGCATACAGATCTTGGTGTGTTTCCCTTAGGTCTCACCCCGATACCCCCCCACCTTGTAAATGTCAGTGAGACTGGTAGTGATATCTTCATATATGGGGATGGCATAGTTTGAACTGCTTCTTTCATCAGTTCTTCTTTTCTCCCTCCCCACCTCCTTCCCTAATCCCCTTCTGCTATTCTACTGGTCTCTTCCCTCAATTATCTTGTTGCAGGAGGACAGGCATGGGGAGATGACGACCCAGAGACCAGGTTGGGAAGAATCCTTTATTTCTAACAGTGGGGCCCAGAAGACTCAAGTCTAAAGTCTGAGCCCCAAGTAGCGTCAACATACAGATTATATAGCTTCAGGGCGACGGGGCAGGCCTAGATTGGCTTGACTGGTGTGGAAGCTTGGGTTAGGTTTTAGTTTCTTTTCCAGAGCCCAATTTCCTCTAACTGCCCCCACATGGTGGGTGTAGGGCAGCACCATCATAGGCTCCCACCTCATCAACACCTGTTGTTGGGGTCGCATAGTTTGAATCTGTTACCAGGCAAGAGAAAAGGGGAGGGAGTATAGGACCTTTGGAGTCTGCCAGCAGTGAGGAGGATCGGAAGGGTGTGGCCTGGCTCGTTTTGGATAAACCTGGCAAAGTCCAGATGACAAAGAATATCCTCAGGCTTCTGCTGTGCATGCGTAGACCAGTCGGCTTCCTGTGTGACTAGAGCAGGGAGGGTATGGCATCTTTCGAAGGGTGAGGTGGAGGGGGTGTCAGGGTCCATTGGAGCTTCTCACAGCTGTTCTAGCACAGCCCTTTTGAGGTAGCTGGGATGGATCCAGGCAGCTATGCCGTCTATTTTTTGCAGTTGTGGGGCTAGTTAAAGTAATAGTAAAGGGTCCCTTCCACTGGGCTTTAAGTGGAGTCAGGTGATTAAATCAACTTTTTTCTTCATCTTCCTGTCCGCTTCTCTTTTTTCTTCTCCGTCATGGTTTGTGAAGACCTTGTTGGCGATCTCCAGTAGCTGACTGGCATTCATTCCAGAAAAACCATCCAGCTTTTGTAACTTACGGCAGATGTCCCCTGCACTCTAACAAAGGCCATGTTTTTAATTTCCTGGTTTTCTTGTACCTCTGGGTTGAAGGGATTGAAGCTGTGATAGGCATAATATAGCCATTCCTAAAAAGGCGCTAGGACTCTCATCTCACCATTATAGTGCTTCCCTGATTTTTACTATGTTAGTAGTTCATTGGCCCCCTTCTTTATATGCCCTGGAGCAATGTTTCCCAATATTTCTAGAGGCTCATCATATATTACGGCCATTGGGGTCCTAATTAGGATTTTCTGCAGGCAACAGAGTCTAGCATACACCACTGGGTCCACAGTCCCTGATGAGGCAGTTTCCCCAACCCACCGGGTAGCTGCCTGGAAGACTGGACACCATTCCTCTATATTTAAGAGAGTGAGAAGCAGTTGTCTGCAATCTGCCAAGGTAGGGTTGTGAGCTGACAGACGAACTATATCAAATCCACAAGGTCCTGAGGTTTTTCTGAATAGGTAGGAGTGTGCTGTTTCCAGTTAAGGAGGTCTGTGGTCGTGAACAGCTGATATACTAGAGTCAGCTGCCCTGTGACCACCTGTCCATCTATATATTGTTTTCTGTTCACATACTTCCCGCAAGGAAAATTGCTGCACCAGCCAGGAGTCCCTTGGCCTAGGGGGTAGATTTGGGGTATATGGGAACAAGACTGATGGCCCTGGGGTCCCCTCAGGAGATGAAGCCAACAGCCAAATTATCGACCCCAATGATGGCATAGTGGGTACAGATGGGGACGGTGACTGAGTCCAATTAGCAGAGTTGTAGGATGGTGGCATTTCTAGCCCTTCAGGATCTCTGACTACACTGGTGCTTTTTCCAGTAGTTTCTTGGAAGTCAATGTTTCCTGTCTGCCCCTGGCTACTAGAACTCTGGAGATGAGACCCCTCAGCCAGGGAGGGGGGTGGATGACCAATTGGAGCCATGAATCTGTATAGGGGAACTGGTCTGGGTGTCTGGAGTCTCCAGTGAATACATCCCATACTTTTTGAACTAAAACTATTGAATGAACCTCCTGTGGACCACCCTATATCAAAAGCTGGCCACTCTCACTCACAGAGGATCTGCAGCTTACCAGGACTTAATTTTTCCTCAGAGTCCCCATTACATCCTTTCTTGAAATGTGTGATCATTGTTTCAAGAACAGTCTGCTTCCCTTGTGTCCCTCCATTTTGATGTGACAACAGATAACAGCCAACACTTGCTTCATTTGTCTCTGGCCAGTCCTCTCATGAGGATATTTCAGGCCTCTCTTAGCTTTGGCAGGCTGGTAATCCCAGAACTGTGAATTGGAACTCTGCACTCACTTTGGCCCTGTGGACTGGCAGTGGAATCCGCAGTCCTTCTCAGACACATACCACACAATCATCAGTCACTCAACACCCTCCCTTTTCTCCTGGGTCTTGGTTTCTTGACAGTCACTGAGTGCTGGTACTCGGAGGACTATGGGGGGTGACGAGATTCCTCTTTCTGTCCAATAGGACAGGTCCCTAGTTGCTCAGGGCTTTCCTACCATGATTCAGATGTCTGCTGATGTCTCTTGTTCCATCCCCAGTTTACACTTTTTCTTGGGTGGCCATGCAAGACATCAGCTTCCCATTGAGGCCTTCCACAGAGGGGCAAAGGAGCCCCTTGGTGCACTCAGTGGACCAGCATTGCCGGGTAAGCTGGGTCCCTCATGTCCAGTCAAGGCTGAGGCCAAATGTCCTAGTGCCAGGATCTCCCGTACCACTGACCTCCTGACTGGGTCACCAATTGTTGCGGGACAGGCAGAGAGATGACGACCCAGAGATCAAGTTGGAAAGAAGAACTCCTTTATTTCCACTGGTGAGGCCCAGAGGACCAAAATCTGAAGTCTGGGCCCTGAATGGTGTCAGCATACATATTATATAGCCTCCGGGTGATGGGGCAGGTCTTGATTGGCTTGACAGGTGCAGAAGCTTGGGTTAGGTTTCAGCTTCTTTTCCTAATCCTGATTTCCTCTAACTACTCTCACGTGGCGGAGGCAGGGCAGCACCATCTTAGGCTCCTGCCTCAATCTAAAGTCTCTTTTGTTTCCTGTTTTCTCTCTAGCTTCCACATATGAGAGAAAACATTCAACCCTTGACTTTATGAGGTTGGCTGATCTCACTTAGCATAATATTCTCCAGTTCCATTCATTTTCCTGCAAATGACATAATTTTTCTTCTTTATGGCCAAGTAAACTTCTATTATGTGTATATATCATGTTTGTTATCCATTGATCTGTTGAGGAACACCAAGGTTGCTTCCATAGCTTGGCTGTTGTGAATGAGTTTTGTGTTTGAGTACAGGACGTGGAGTAAGAGTGAAGCAGTAGCGGCAATACTGGAAAGACTAGGAGTGGAACCATTATATGACCCAGCTATGCCACTCCTCAGTAATTATCCAAAAGAAAGTCAGCATAGTACCGCAATGCATGCATACTCATGTTTATAGCAGCGCAATTCACAATAGCCAAGTTATGGAACACAAACTTTGGTGTTCCTCAACAGATCAAGGGATAACAAACATGTGGTATAGACATAGGATAGAAGTTCAGAAATATCTGTTGAGAACATGCTCTAGAGATGTTCTGGAAGTCATCAGCAAGAGACAAGACTTGAGACACTAAAAGGATTAAGGAGGCAGATAAGTACATGAAAAAGATCAGTTAGAACCCGAGAAAGCCTTAGTTTACTCAGTCACAAAGAACAACAAAATTATGTCATTTTATGGAAATGGATGGGACTGGAGAATAGTATGCTGGGTGAGATCAGCCAGTCTCAGAGAGTCAAGGCAGCTCCAGGAACATGGATTTCCACCTCTGCAAGTGCTATCTCTCAAGATGAGGGAAAAGAAACTCAGGAAGAGTATCTGGGCCAAGGTCACAGAAGTAGGATGGGCAGGACCAGGGCTCAGAATCTGGATCTGTCTGAAATCTACATTCTTGGATCCCATCCCACCTCACTCTGCCTTTTGTGATTGCTGAAACTATTCACCCTACCCTGAGGAACAAATTCAGATAAACTCTTTCTTGTCTGATCCTCTGTTCTTTCTCCTCTCTCCTTAATTTCCCCCTCATCCTTTCCTCCTTCCATTTCTCTTCTTTCCTCCTGTCTTCTTTTTTTTGTCGTGTTTTCTTTCCTTCTTTCCCTCTCCCTTCCTCATGCCTCAAGTCTGCCAGTAGCACCCAGAACAGGACAAGGGCTCAGGAGGTTAATGAGTTTTGGTGTTCAGTCATTTGAGCAGACTTTATATGGCTTCATGCTAAACACCAATCTGATAGGAAGCCTGCTGGTAACTAAACACTTATCTAAGAAATGGTGATGACTTGATCTAAGTGTTGAACAGAGGCATTTTTTAGTTTCATTATGATCAGCCAGTTTGATGAGGTAGCTTAGAAGTGAAAAGGGTAGGTAGAAAGGAGGTATCGGAAAAATTCATAAAAATATAGTTTTTAGCCTTTTAAAAAAAATCGGGAGAGTGTTAATCCAAAACTCCACCCCTCGGGAATTTTTCCTTTGGTTCGGCCCAAGAGACGTACAGCCCAGCCCACCTGAGACGTACCGTCAAATTCCAGAAAAGCCCAGCCCACCTAAAGCAGCATACACCCGGAAAGAGGAGGAGCCAGCTCTCACCTGGAGCCCAACCTATCGGACTGCTTGGAACCTGAGGGAGAGGGGCTGAAAATGAGGACCCCGCCCTCTTATATACCCCCTGGATTTTCCACGTGTTCTCTCTCCTGGACTTCTGCTTGGGATCGGGGAACATGTCTTAAGAATTGGTGGCCGGGGATTTCTTTTGTCCCTTCTTTTCCTGCACCCCAGTTTTCTTTCCCAGTTTTTCCTTAAATAAACCTGCCAGATGTTGTGACTGATAAGTGTAGAAATTCTTTTCTCCACGGATTTCAAGAACCCTTATCCTTGGGGTACATTCCGCACCCCATCACAAGTTGACAAGATCATTAAGTGCTCCCTGGATTAATTGTTTAGTAACTTGATCAGTGGTTTGGTTACTGACGTGGTTGTTCAGATTAACCAAACTCTAATCTTATCCTTAGGCCATTTCACAGGCAGCCAGAAATCTCTAAGTAGAGGCTATCAGAAAAGTTCCCTGCTTTCTGACCTGGAGACAATGCAGGTTTCTAAGAGACCCAAAAGTCTTTCAAATGAAGGAATCTACAAAAATCATCAACACCTAAAAGACTCCAGAGAACTCTTTAATGTCTATAATCATTTTGGTAGTTACACCATCTGTACACATTCTACTTAAGTTCTAGAGGTGTCCGAGACTCTAATCTTGGTCCTTTTCATTTATTTATCTGTCTCCTCATTCCCTTTAGTGACTCTTGCTGAGGACTCCCAGAACATCTCTAGAAGACACCCTCAACAGATATTTCTAAACTTCTTTTCCCTTCCTCCTCCCGCCCTTCCTTCCTTCCTTCCTTCCTTCCTTCCTTCCTTCCTTCCTTCCTTCCTTCCTCCCTACTTTCCTTTCTTCTTTCTCTTTCTTCCATACTGGGTATTGAATCCAGGGGCATTCTACCTCTGAGCTGCACCCACAGTCCCCCTCCCTTTTATTTTGAAACAGGGTCTCTCTAAGTTGCCGAGGCTGGCCTTGGACTTGGAATCCTCCTGTCTCATCCTCCCAAGTACTGGGATTACAGGTGCATGCCACCACCCCTGGCTTCTAGCCATCTTTCTGAAGTCTCTACTTCGCTATCCCTCAGACATCTTGTATGTGGTGGGGAGGGATATTGGGGATTGAACCCAGAGACATTCTACCTCTGAGCTATACCCCTGGCCCTTTTTATTTTCCCTCAAGGATGATCACATTTAAGTTCTTGAGTCCTCCCTCTCCTATACTCTGCACACTGTAGTTTGCTATGTTCCTTCAGTGTGTACCAAGGAGATATCTTCTGGTAAGCTCCATCCCTCTATTCCTACTGCTACTGCCTCAGATCACCAGCTCGGGCAGGATGATTGCTTCAGCCTTAAAATAAGATTCTGGGATAAAGTACATGTTTGCTTCTCAATGTGGTGTTCTTTATAGTCTCTAAGCTACTTCATAGTAGCTTAGTATAGTAGCTTTACAGTAGCTTTCCTTTGTAGTCTCTAAGCTACTTTATAACCTCTAAGCTACTCAAGGGCTACTTACTCATCTTCAGATACAGTTGCTAGCAGAACTGAGCTGGCCTGGCCTCACTTTAGTTCACTATTCATGATGCTGCAAAAATTCACTTTCTACAAGTCACTCATCCCTTTATTTCCATGAGTTTTCTATTTCTTACAGAAAAAATATCAAGTACCATGCCATGGCATACAAGGTCTTTCACAGTCTGGTCATAATGTAATTCTCTATCCCCTTCTCCATCTATCTCCCCGGCTGTCCTGTTTCCCTAAACATGCCATGACCTACATGGTCCCCGCACTCCTTTACATACGATGTTGCTCCTGCAGGAATGGTCTCCCATACAAGAACTCAATGCTGCCTGGAAGACGCGCGCGTGTGTGTGTGTGTGTGTGTGTGTGTGTGTGTGTGTGTGTGAAGTCTCCCTCTCTCTCTCTCTTATGAGGATGCATGTGATGGCATTTAATCCAGTATAATCTCCCCACCTCAAGATCCTGAATCACATCTGCAAAGACCCTTTTATCCAAATAAGGGTAGAATTTACAGTGTCCAGAGAGGATTAGGACCTGATATTTTGGGGACCACCATTCAGTCCACTTCTTTGTACCTGTTGGGACCTCTCAAGGGCAAGGATCATGTTTTGCTTTTTCTTTTCTTTTCTTTTTTTGGTGATACTAGGAATTGAACCAGGGACATTTTAACCTCTGAGCTGCACCTTCAGCCCTATTTATTTTTTACTTTTGAAATAGGGCATTGCTAAGTTGCTGAGACTAATCTCCAACCTGTGATCATCCTCTCAGCCTCCCAAGTACTGGGATTACAGGCATGTGCCACCACACCTGGTGTGTTTTACTTATTTTTTTTTTATTTCTATCATTTATCACTAATAGGCATTCAATAAATGTTTAATGAATGATTAGAGAATAAATGAACTAAACTCTCGTCTCAAAGGTATTGATAAGAAAATAAACATTCAACAGGCATTATTAATTATTACTACTCACCTCACAAGCATTTATTGATTATTTTATATGCCAGATACCACTCTAGGTACATGAAGTACAATAGCAACACAAATGGGGTGTTTAACAGAGGTGCATGCAAATAAATCTCTGATGACACTATAAGGGCTGGGGAAGGAAAGTGCAAGGATCAGCGAGAGAGAAGAAAGGGCTGGAGGTCCTTGGTGGCAGTAATATAACAAGGCAAGCACTGAAGGATGAATGGCAGCTAAGTGAAGAGTGGGAGGTGATTATTCCAGGGAAAGGAAGCAATGTATGCACAGGCTTGGGGAAGTACAGAGAGCAGCAAGTTCAAGAAACAGAAAGAAGTCTGGAGAGACTGCATGTAATGACGGAGCAGGGAGGCAGAGCATGCAGGCTCTGCAGTCATTGTGGGCTCCAGGATCAGGTTAAAAGATTTTGAACTTAAGGTTGAAGCAATAGTAATTTAAGGTCAGTGGGTGACATGACCAGATTTTTAATTATAGAAGATACCTCTGGCTGCTCATTTGAGAACTGACAGAAATGGTTAAGGAAAGAAGAGGAGGCCTTGTTGGGAGGCCCCATGAGAGCTGGTGGAGGCTTGGAGTGACATGGCAACAACTTATAAGGAGAACAGTGCAGAAACTTGAGATATATTGAAGGAATAGGAATCTAGTTGTTGCAGTGCTGCTTGCTGAAAAGACTATTTTCTCCCCTTTGGAAGGTCTTGACACCCCTGCTGAAAGTCAAGTAACTGTAGATACATATTCCATTGACTTTTGTACTTTCTCTACTCAGACAAGACCACATGGATATGTGAACTTAACCTTTTTTAAAAAAAAAGGTTAAGTTTTTAGCATATTGAGCCTATCCATCCTATGCCTGAGGAAAAGCCCGCTGACCCATTTGGGAGTGCTCCTCGGCCTCAATCTCGCCTCTATCCCTCTTTACCCCAACAACCTGAGGCCCTGAGACATAATTCGGCTCCTAAAGGGCCCTCCAACCCCTTTCGGGAGGCTTTTGCCCCCCTACTCTACCTGGAGCCATGTGCTCCCTCAGGCTTGCTAAATTTGGGCACAAAGACAGCCATTAACTCGGCCTTTAACATAAGGGTGGGTGGCAGGGTGGAGTCTCTCTCTCCCCTTCCCCCTCCCCAGGTGGACAGGACCTCCAGGCAGAATCAGCAACGCCCCCTGTTAGTCACCTTTACCCAGTAAACTTTAAACCCTGGGAAAAATAGACCTGTGCCCTGGTATCCCAGTAATTTAAAGGAACTTAAAAAGGATGGCCCCAATTCTCCGTGGTCTAAAACAATCCTCCAGGGACTCGATTACCAAAATTGCATAAAACAGGAAATGGAGGGGAGGTGCACAATGCCGTCGCTTCTGCAGGCCGGCTAAATCCCCAAGGGTGCTACCCCCCACGGCTGCTCACAGGCGCGCCTTTCCGAGAGGACCTAGAGAGCCTCAGCCGCAGCTGCCGCCTCTCTCATCTCCCCCTAAACCTGGCCTAGCCTCACAGCGGCTCAACTCTCAAACTTCCACCCTCACCCCCAATCCTAAAGGCCACTGCCTCACAGGAGATACCTAAAATACAATGGACCCCGGGACTCCCCGTATGGGTGGAGCATTGGCCACTCTCAACTGTTAAGCCTCAGCAGTTACATGTTATCGTTAAACCACAGGTCCAGGCTGGGCACCTAAAACGCTCTAACAGCCCATGAAATTCTCCAGTGTTTATAATTTAAAAATCTAGTGGTAAATAAAAAATGCTATAGATACTAAGGATTGTTTTTTCTCAGTTCCCCTACACCCTGAGGATACTGAAAAGTTTGCTTTCTCTATCCCATCATTAAATTTCCAAGGGCCTGACCAGCGATTTGAGTGGATGGTCCTACCCCAGGGTATGGCCAACAGCCCCTCGATCTGCCAGGACTATATGTCCAAAATTCTCTCCCCTTTATTTGGACGCCCCGATGTGCTCCTATACGTCTACATGGATGACATTATCCTGGGAGCCTCATGCCCCTCCAGACTCAATGAGCTTTACTTAGAGTGCTCTAAATTGCTTAAAAGTGCCTGTTTCCAAGTGGCCCCAGAAAAGATTCAAAGGGTGGCCCCATTCAAAATACTGGGCACAATCCTAGACTTAGATGTGGTTTCCCCCGCTAAGCCTCAGCTAAAAATCCAGGACAAATATACACTCCCACAGTTACAACAGTTGCTTGGGGAGATCAATTGGATGCGACCGTGGATTCCCATCTCCAAAGCTGAGTTGCTACCACTCTTTGACTTACTCAAAGGGCTTGACCTCTCTTCCAAGGTGACCCTCTCTGCCAAACACCTGGCTGCTCTAAACAATATACAGAGAGCTATAAATAATTCAACCCTTAAGCGCTTTGACCCCACCCTTCCCATCCACCTTGCTGTGCTTGGTGGAAATCCAGTCTATACTGCTCTCCTCTCACAAGAGGGGGAGCCCTTACACTGGATACACCTTTCCATTGGGGGAGCCCCTCGAGTATACTCTGCCCCAGATCAAATAGCGGATTGCATCATTAAAGGGAGAGACTTGTCCATCCGGCTCTTTGGATATGATCCCCGGGTTATCATTGTTCCCTTTCGATTGGAAGATTTCACCTGGCTTGAAAAGAACCACAGCAGGTTAACCCTTGCCCTAGAAGGGTTCCTGGGAAAATTAAGCTGCCACTATGGGCCCTACAAATGGGCATCCTCTTTCTCCTGCTTGGCCTGGAGACCCCCCCCCCCCAACTATTTGCTAATGTGGCTGACCCCAATGGTCCCACTGTGTTTACTGATGGTGGCAAAGCGGGAGCAGCCATAGTTTTATATGCCCCAGGCCGGTGCCATGCCCCACCCGCCAAAACAATTGTTCATCAGATCCAAGGTTCTGCCCAGTTCAAAGAGCTTTATGCCGTAGTTATGGCATTGGCTGAGATTCTGGTCTCTTTCAACCTGTTCTCAGATAGTCTTTATGTTGTTCACCTCCTGCCCACCTTAGCCGATGCCTACATCAGGTTGGATAATAACCCCATAACCCCTCTTATGATCCAGGCCCAAAACTTGCTTAAACAGAGGACAGCCCCCTTGTTCCTCCAACATCTGCGAGGCCACCAATCCTTTCCGAGCTTCCTAACAGAGGGCAACTCCCTCGCTGACAGGTTGGCCACTACGGGCACCATCGCCTGCTACTCCCTGGCTGAGGCTACAAACCTCCATGGCCTCACCCATACAAACTGGAGAGGGCTTCATCACAGATTTCCATAGGTACCAGTTAAAGATCTCAAAAAGATTATCCGGACCTGTAAAAGCTGCCAGCCATTCTTACTGACCCCTCCACTTCAACAGCAGGGAGTCAACCCCCGAGGCCTGCGCCCCAACAGCCTCTGGCAGACTGATGTTACCCATGTCACATCCTTTGGGAGACTCAAATATGTCTTTGTCACGGTGGACACCTTCTCCCATGCCTGCTGGGCAACTGCCCATACAGG
>PVLC010008956.1:41502-56155 GCA_004027655.1 Graphiurus murinus
AGAGTTCCTCAAGAGATGGAACATAACCCATACTACAGGCCTTCCCCATAACCCCCAAGGACAGGCAATTGTGGAACGAACCAACCGCACCCTAAAAACCCAGCTTACAAAACAAAATGGGGGAGCTCTTCCCCCCCATGACCAGCTCAGGAAGGCACTCCTGACACTTAACATTTTAAATTTTTCAAAGGACTCACATTCATCACTGCTCCAGCGCCACTGGACCGAGATCATGCCATACAGGGCACTTAAAGCCAGGTGTAAGGACCCGTTGATGGGTCTCTGGAGGGGACCTGATCCCCTCATTAGTGTGGGACGAGGATTTGGCTGTGTTTTCCCCATTGGGGAACCCCGACCCATCTGGGTACCAGACAGAGATCTTAAACACTGTCCTACCCCGGTTGGGAAATGCCTATCTATACCTATCCCAGAGGGCTCCACGCCCCCCGAGGAAGTCTCTCTTGTATGCTCTCTTATAGGAGACCTGCCTCAATGGCCCGATTCCTCTTGATGCTGCTGCTGCTGAGAACCTCAGAGAACCATGGATGGAAACAGGATTCGGCGATCCTAGACAGCCCTGAGCCCAAACCCTCCTTCAGAAGACTTCGGAGATCCATATACCAACTACTTCACTAGTCTGGAAAGACTGGTCTACAGGCTATAGGCCGCCACCCTAATGCAGGACAGAGAGAATGGCTGCCCAGGAGCAGTGCTCTCTCACATCTGATGGTCAGCTCCTAAAATAACTCCGGCTGCACCTAGAAAGCCCCCTCCCCAATGCCCCTGTAATCAGTTTTGTAGCCCAATACCGAGAGCCTGCTGCCAAGCCCGATGACCTATATGGGCATCATGAGCCTTACGATGGTGTTGCCCAGCCTATGCCCCACATCCCATAAGGCCCCAGGAAATCCAATGACGGGTAAGACCCCTTGAAAGTTAGGGGCAACCTAAGACAGGATCCCTGGGCGCTGGCTCCCCAGAGTCCAAAAGGTGACAGTGTGTCCAATGACGGGTAAGATCCCTTAAAAGATAGGGACAACCTAAGATAGGAACACTGTTTACGGGGACTTCTGAGGGCTTAAAACAAAGAAAGGGGGATATGTAGGGATTGCTCATGTTATGTGGCATTTGGCACTTACAGGCTCTGACCTTTCTTGGTGAAATCTGACCCCTCAGACCTAGGGAAGCCGGTGGGTGAGTCAAGGAAAGGCCTACCTCCCTCCCCTGCAGCTATAGGTGACAAGATCTGCTCCCATTGGCTCCCCCTCCCCAGCTTTGCCTCCCTACCTGACCTGCCCATATATTGTATTGTATGTTCCAATAAAGTTGAGTTTCTGTGGCGCTGCCTGACCGCTGACTGGACTCCCGGCCGGTGCTGGTTTTTGGGGGGCTTCCCCGAATCCCCAGGGTGGTGGGCCCGGCCACGACACTCTCCCTCTCGCTCGGCCCCGACGGGCAAATTGGCTGGTCTGCTTTGCCCTACCCCCTGTGGTGTGGGACATGACATCGGTTGCGTGGAACGCTACAACACCTGACCAAGACTCCTCAAAACTGTCATTGCAATAGTCAGTTTTAGGTTTCAACTTAGCTAGGCTATAGGACCCCATTGTTTAATCCAACACTAATACAGGGGTTGCTGTGAAGGCATTTTGTGAATATGGTTAACATTTATAATGTGTTGACTCAAATGAAAGAAACTGCCTCAAAACTAGATGGAAGCTGAGCATGGTGGCACAAGCCTGTAATCCCAGTACTGGGGAGGCTGAGACAGGAGACCAGCCTCAGCAACTTAGCGAGATTCTCAGCAACCTAGCAAGACCCTGTTTCAAAACAAAATAATGATGATGATGATGATGATGGTGATAGTGATGATGATAATGGTTGAGAAGGTAGCTCAAAGGTAGAATGCCCCTATGTTCAATCCCCAGTACCACACACACACACACACACACAAAGTAGGTGGAGCCTAATTTAATTACTTGAAAGCATTAAAAGTCAAAATCTAAAGTCTCTTAAAGAAGAAATTCTGCCTCAATATTGCAGCACTAACCACCACTGTGTGAGCTGCCAGCCTGCCAACCTGCCCTATAGACATCAAACTCAGGACCCAAAACATCAACTTGTGCCTGACTTTCTAGCCTGCCTCACAGTCATGCCAATCACTTCCCTAAAATAAACACAGATAGATGGGTGGATACATACACACAGGAGGGGAATGACCATCTCTACCTAATAAAGATGACCTTGAAAAACTCTGAAATTTTATTCTGCACAGTCTATTAAAATTGGAAGAAACTGATTCAAAAACAAAATACTGGTGAAGTAGTTCAGCAAGTTACTGAGTAATCTATTTCCACAGAACCAGCTTAGTTCAATTTAACCCTGAGCATAGACTAAACGGATGATTTTCCAGAGCAATATGTTTAGAATCACCAGCATGTGTTCACATTGCAAGTGCTATACCAGATTGAGGATGAAAATGGGATTGTGTGTACAAATATGTAAATGAGATATGAGGCATGTGATAAAATACATGTTAGCAATATAATACTTAGTATTTATGGAACACCCACTGTAGGTCAAGAACTATGCTGTGATTTATGTACATCACCTCACAACAAAGCTATTTGATGGATATTGTTGTTTTTCCTGTGTTACAGAAGAAGCTAAAGCTTAGAGAAGTTAACCTGCCCAGGGGTACATGACAAAATAGGTAACAGAACCAAAATTCCATGCTAGGTTTGCTCCTGTCATTAAATCTATCTAATTAAATCTGTCTATGTGTCTCTTTTTTCTCAGATGTATACAACCTTCTCCCTGAAGTGCCTATGGCATATTGAGGACTTGGATGAGCTGGGAAGGGGGTGAAGGTATGAGTTGAGGATTGTTATAGTGGGAATACAAGAGACAGAAAGAGAGAGAGAGAGAGAGAGAGTGTGTGTTAATATTCCACTTCAGACATCTAAAAATAGGTTTTCAATTCCTTAGCAAGACAATAGTCTTGAAACCTGAGCTTTGTCAATAGAGAAGAGGATTTTCTAAACTCTCTTATCTCCTCGGTTCTTTGAATCAGAAGAACCATGGCAGGGAGACTTGCTCAGTGGCTTTCATACAGGAGAGTCCTCGGTAAGACAGAAAAGCAGAGTCAGATGGTCACTGGGATGAGATGTGCGGCCCAGCCTGTGCCAACGCCCTTGAGAGAAGAGAAGCAGTAGGTGAGAAGAATGGGAAGCCTGCTCTGCTTTCGGTTGCACACTCTGGGAAGGATCCAGGTCATGAACTGTCCCATGCCAACTCGGAGGCAGCCATGCATAGGGGGAGCCCACCATGGACAAGAGCATGGAGACCTCTGGGGGATTCGCCAGAAGCAGTCATGTCTAAGGTGTCCACAGGCCCTGTGAAGGCCAAGGTAGGGTTGAGGAGTTAGGAAATAGAAGAGCAACCTAACTGAGCCAAGTGAGAAGGCCACTCCACCCCCATGCCCCTTGGTTAGGGACACCAGCGAATACCAGGGGGCTGGTCCAGTCACCCTTGACAGTCGCCACTTCAAGATGTGGCTCCTGAGACGTCAGCATCCTCACTTCACAGGGCTCCCCTCATCACCCCGTCCCGTCCTCAAAACACCTGGCACCACGGGGGGTGGGGGTGCGGAATCCAACAGGCTGAGCACTATCTCCAAAGAAATGGAATATTTAAGCCTAAAGAGATCACTTAAATTATTGACTTGAATTAGACTATGTAATTATGGGAAATTATAAAGGATATCATATAAGTTAAAGAAAAAAATCATTTCCTCAGTGAGAGTTTTCAGTCAAAATCTGAGCACAGAAGATTACAGGTATGTGCTACCATGCCCAGCTGAGTTATAAGACTTTTTAATGTATTCTGGAAATAGGCCCTTTTTACATGATACTTTCAGTCTGTGGCTTTTCTTAAATAGTGTTTTCCTTTCTTTTCGGGTTTTTTTTTTTTTTTTTTTTTTTGATCCTGGGTATTGAACTCAGGGATATCCTACCTCTCTGAGCCACACCCCCAGCCCTTCTTATTTGTTTAATTTGAAACAGGGTCTCTCTGAGTTGCTAAGTTAATCACTAAGTTGCTGAGGCTGACCTCGAACCTATGATCCTCCTGTCTCAAACTCTCAGTACTGGGATTACAGGTGTGATCCACCACACCCAACTGTAAGTAAATTCATCTGATCCCAGAGTCTGTGCTCTGGCCACTGTGTTATCATGTTAGTATAGACTAATGGTAAATTTTGGTCAAAACCTTAAAAACTTTAAATACTTAAACATTCCTTAAGCATATATCTGAGTTGAAGTGGTGGCAGAAGGTATATCACATGCTATAATAAATAACAATAATATTCTCATTGGATAGTTGTGAGATTTAAGCCTGTGCTTAGAAGAGAGCCTGGTGAGTGCTGTGTGTTTGCTGGCGTCATTATTTTCCATGGTAACTGAAATGAACACAGTTGGCTGACTCACTGGCACACATATATGCCTTTCCCATTGGGTCCAGACACATAGTTTATGTGCAACTGAGCCACCCCTAGCTTCAGCAGTGAGTCTTTATTAGTAATCTATTAGAGGAATCTAGCTCCTTGCCACAGTGATTGGTAAGGAGAGGGGCCACAGGTCCTAAGATGTTTCCACCAGAGTGAAAGCTAGCCCTTCTGTTTGATGTTTTGAATCATGTGCATGAGCTCACTTGCTCTCTCTCTCTCTCTCTCTCTCTCTCTCCCTTTCATGTGTGTAATGTGGTGTTGGGGATTGCATCCAAGGACACTCTACTTCTGAGGTACACCCCAGTTCTATTTTACTTTATTTTATTTTTATTTTTTATTGGCACTGAGGATGGAACCCAGGGGCTTTCTACCTCCGAGCTAAACCCTCAGTCTTACTTTTTATTATTTATTTTGAAACAGAGTCTCACTAAGTTGCAGAGGGTCTCACTAAATAGCTGAGGCCGGCCTGGAACCTGAATCCTCCTGTCTTAGCCTCCCAAGTACTGGGATTAAAAGCATGCTCCACCACTCCCGGCTTATTTTTTATTTTGAAATGGGGTTTTGCTAAATTGCTGCACCTGACTTCAAACCTTCAATCTTCCTATCTCAGCTTCCCAAGTGCTGAGATTACAGGTATGCACCACCACACCCAGCCTGAAAGCTCTGTCTTTATGCACTGTGATGAGCATAGCTGTGACCTAAAATTGCTAAGACTAATTTCACTGCTATGTTACTTAAGCTGAATTAGCAGTTCTCAAGTTTTCTGGCCTGAGGATAATTTTATTTCTTTATGTTTTTATGCTTTTATTAGCACAATGTAATTAAACATCACAGTAAGATTCAAAGTGATACAAACATACATGTATACATCACTTGATATATTTCCCTCTGTATATCCTGCCCCCCCCCACTCTCCCCTCTGAGGATCATTTTTTTTTTTTGAAACTTTTTTTTTTTTTTGCGGCACTGGGGATTGAACTCAGGGACATTCTACCTCTGAGCTATACCCCCAGCCCTTGAGGATCATTTTATACCCTTGAAAATGACTGAAGACCACAAAGAAACTTCATGTATGTGTTTCATACGTATCAATATTGACTGCATTATAAATTTACACAGAATTTTTGAATTGTTACATCATTTAAAATAACCATAATAAACCTCTTACAGGTTAACATAAACAATGTAGTTTAAATTAAAAAAAAAAACAACTAAATTTTCCAAAACAAAAACTGAGAAGAGTGGAATTTCTTTATGTTTTTGCAAATCCCCTTAATACCTCATTCAGTGGACACCAGCTCTCTTATCTGATACACTCAGTGTGTTGTTATAAACCTCTGAAAAACTCCCCTGTATGTCTGGGAGAGAATGGGAGCAAAAAAGACAATAACATCTGAATATTTGTACTACTTTCCTCTTGCTACTATAACAAAGTTGCACAAACATGATGGCTTATAACAATATAAGTTTATTATCTTACACTTCTGGAGGTCAGAAGTCCAAAACAGTCTCATTAAGCTAAAATCAAGATGTCAGTAGCAATGGTCCCTTCTGGAGGCTCTTAAGTAGAGGCCATTTATTTGCCTTGTTCAACTTCTGGAGGCTGACCACTTTCTTTGGCTTGTGGCTCCCTCCTCCATACTCAAAGTCACCATTGTAGTATCATCACAGCTTCTTCTTTGACCCTACTCTACTCTTTCTCTTTTATAAGGATCCTGGGATTTTACTGGATGCACTCAGATAATCCAAGGATATGCTCCTATCTCAAGATCCTTAACCTAATCATATTCGCAAAATCCTTTTACCATATAAAGTAATACATCAACTGGTTCCAGGAGTTAGGGCATGGACATTTGGAACAGTATTATTCAAGCTACCAGAGCATTATTATAAGAATAGTATTGACCTCAGAGACACACTAAAGAGTCTCAGGGACCCCAGGGATCCTAGCTGGCTATTCTATAGGGACCCAAAGTAATTTTGGTTTACACAAAATGATTATTTCTTTTCCATATTTCAGTTAAGGCACAAGTCATAAGGCTGTCACAGCAGTTTTTACAGTGTCAGGAGCCAGAATCCTTTCCTTTTGTTCTGCCTTAATCTATAGGATTCAAATGAGTTTTGCCTTCAAAGGTGTCACCATCTGTATGGTTCCAGGTGACTCATTACCATGTCCAAATTCCATCCAGTAAGAAGGAAGAAAATGGCAGCAAGAAGGCACTCTTCCTCTCTCTCCCTTCAGTACTTACATAACTTTTGCTCATACCCTGTTGGCCAGACATGGTCATATGTTCATACCCAGCCTCAAGGAAACTTGGAAAGGTTGCTTTTACCTAGCAAATCAGGGATCCAACTACATTTCTACTGGAATCAATGAATAATATCTACCCCTCTTCTGATGAAGAAACTCTAAGCTGGTAATGGAGATTACAAAGGACAGTAGAATCAAGAAATTTTCAAAGAAATGAAGCTAGATCAAGACTTCCCTGAAGCCTATCTACCTTTGAAATTTTCAGTTGCATGAGCCTTGCCTTTTTCCTTATGTTAAAACTTACTTGAAGCCAGGCATGGTGGCACACACTTGTAATCCCAGAATATGGGATGCTGAGACCAGAGGATCCGGGTTCTCGGCCAGCCTCAGCTACCTAGTGAGGCACTCTGCAATATAGTGAGACCCTGTTTCAAAATAAAGAATAAAAAAAATAGGGCTGGGGATGTAGCTTGAAGGTAGAATGCCCCTGTGTTCAATTCCTAGTACCGCAAAAAAAAAAAAAAAAAAAAAAAAACTTACTTGATTTGGAATTTCAGTTATTTGTAGTCAAAACTATCTGCCTCAATTACCACACGGTATTTTACCAGTCAAAAAAAGGAGGAAATACAGGGCCTTATAAGTTCATATGCATTGTAGGAACAATAGGACAGATTATGTGAAATTGGAACCACCTGGAACATTCAGAAGAGAAATGGTCACTAGTTTTAATACTGATTTAGGCTCCTTATTAACTAAAATTCAACCATAACATTTTTGAGATGCCTCGAATACTATAGATTAATGAATTTAATTTCTGTACTTCTACAGACTGTAAGATTATAAATAGAAGTATTACCATTCTACACAAAACTAAGGATGTCTTATTGGGGCTAGTATGGTGTCTTCATGGTTCAGGGATCCTGATTCGTTTCATCTTGTTGTTCTATGCCTCTAGAGCGCACACCTAGGATCTAATATTTCACTAGCTGGGCATGGTAGCACATGCCTATAATCCCAGTACTTGGGAGGCTGAGATAGAAGAATTGTATGTTCAAGGCCAGCCTCAGTCACTTAGTGAGACCCTGTTTTAAAATAAAAAATAAAAAGATCTGGGGGTATAGTTCAGAGATAGAATGCTCCTGGGTTCAATCCCCAGTACCAAAGTAAAATAAAACAGTTCACCACCACCTCCTGAAGTCTCATCAGCAAGAAAAAAGAAAAGAAGGCCATTCTCCAGTCCTCTAAGGGACATGAATTTTTGTTGAGGGAAGTCATGTACATTAATTTTACTATTAAAAGAAAATATAGATAAGGGTAATCATTTACATAGTTTATTTTGAAAATTAAAACAATGCTTTATCCCAAAGCTATAAACAAATAAAACAAAACACTGAATTACCATAGAATTTGGGGAAGTGTTGAGGTGTTGAGGTGCAGGCATATTTCAGTCAATCAATCAAGTGCTGGATAGAAGGAGAAGAGAAAATCAATCACAGCAAACTTGTTGCAAAAATTGTATAACAGAGGCTGATTTCTGTTAGTGTCACGTGAGCCAGAGATCTTGTGATTGCTATTCCTGAAACTTACCATAGATACAAGAATGTCTAATTCACACTCTTTACTGTCAAAATTACTCCCTTTACTTTTTTCAAGTCAATAGAAAAGAAAGGATAGGAGCAAAAAGGAACACTGGTCACTACAAAGGCCAAACTCCACAGGGACCTTAGTCTTCGCTGCCGAGCCCAGTCTCAATGACTTAATAACCTGCTCTGGAAGAGGATTATCTAGTTGAACTTTTACTTATGACAATGTTGTTTTAGAAAGTGAAAGGACAAATCAGTGGAACTGGCCCTGCTTTGGAGATTTCTCAGGGTTCTGTAAATGTGCAAAGAAGTAGAAGATGAAATTTGGAGTTGATAACAAATTCAAATTAAGTGTATAAGGTAATACATTTTTGAGCTGTTATCTGTCAGAAGAGGTGTAGAATTCACAAGAGCCTGTCCCCTGATTTGGGCTGCCTTTCCTATCTGTGTTAGCCTGAATCAGAAAAGTGTCACAGTAAAATAGTTTTGAATTCTCTAGAAGAAAAGAGAAAAGCTGTTCTTTTTTTTAACAGAGTGATGCAGTGCTGACTGCAAGTACATAAAGTCAATTATTAATTAGAACTAATAAATGTTTTCAAGAAAATCCTCTCTTTTCAATAAGGAATTATTTTCTACTCCTTTTCATATCTAGCTGCCCATGATTTATGTGTTTCTCCCTCTCTGTTCCTAAAATTTTAATTATGTGGTTAAGAAACACATTAAAGTTCACAATACTTGCTGATTCCATCTCTTTACAATGAATTCAAGAAAACATCCAATCCAATGATTATAAATAGTAATACCAGGACAAGTAGTCCTTAAACTTACAATGGATTGCATTACTCAAAAGGGTATAATCAATCAAAAGGTGAGTCAAATCTGATTTTCTCATAGAAACAATACTGCAATGGCAGGGTTCTGTTTGTAACCAAATGTCAGATCTCATACTCTTTTTTTTTTTTTTTTAAAGAAATGACCTTAGTATCCCATTTAATCACATCTACACCACCTAGAAACCACACAATAATACACTTTTTAATGCAGACATAAATTATGTACCAATTCAGTCCAATAACCAAGCCTAAGAATTGTACTTATATAAGAGGACCTATGGAGAAGGTCGACCATTTGGGAATCAAGACTCTGAGGGGACATCTGGTCACCCCCAGAAATGATTATATAAGCTGGGCAAGGTGGCCTGTAATCCCAGTACTCGAGAGGTTAAGACAGGAGGATAACAAGTTCGAGGCCAGCATGCAGTAACTTAGTGAGACCCTGTTTCAAAGAAAAACAAAATAAGGCTGGGGCTGGGGATGTAGCTCAGAGGTAAAACGTCCCTGGGTTCAATCTCAGTATACCAATAAAGAAAAAAAAAAAATGATTATACCTGGGGCTCAGGAAGCAGAGTGGTTCCTCAGAGTGCCACATAGAGAAGATGTATGTCAGGAGGTAAGGTAAGCCAGGGCTTTGTCTAGCTTATCAATTGGAAAAAGCTGGAGGTGGGGGTGCTATGTGCAGAGAGGAAAGAGCCTGAGGCTGAATACGTGGCTGAACCAGGTAGTAGCTGGGCTCTGGGAGCCTCCCAGGCAAAGCTTATCTCCTCTGCTCATTCTAGCTGCTATTTACATCTCGCTCTTCTGTTCTGCAACAGAAATAGCAAAATACATAGTATATATTAATAGACATCCGTACACACAGAACCAAACCTATCTCTTCATCTTGCCAAATCAACACACTAAATAACAGTACTATACGATGGTTTTAAGTTGCTGGTCGAAATTCTAGACATTGGGAGTCTGAATTGCTGTAGGATCACTTAAGGGGGGCATTCTCCTAGGTGGCCAAAAGTGTAAGGCCCGCATTGGCATGAGTCTGGGTGCTGATTTGGGATCATGATCATGAGTAAAGTTCTCTGACAGAGCGAGTGAACGGCTAGAAGAGGAGGGAAATGAAACTTGGAACCAGGGGCCATGGCAGGAGAGGGACAGGAGTCAGCTGTGAGGAAGCGATTAAATCAAAGGAATTAGGCGATAGAAGGCAGAAGAGGAGAGTTCCAGCAAGGGAGTGAGAAGTATCCATATGTCACATCAAGAACTAGGAATAATAGTAGAGAAAGAGTTTTTGGATGCGGCAGAATACTGGAAATGGATTAGTTTGGTTTCACTATTGTCCATACGTTGGGACTCCTAGGGGCAACATCCATGCTAGAAACCTTTACAAGAAAATCCCATCATAGTGGCCTGGCGGGAAGACAAAGCTGGCCCACTTCCCAAATGTTAATGATGTTGGCAATAAAGCAAAAGGTAGATTAGAAAATGACGAATCCAGCCATTGCATCCCACGCCCATTATTTTACTGGGAGTCCCATCTCTAAAGTGAAGACTCTAGCCACAAGTGGGAGGGAGGTCTGAGGACAAAAGGTTATCATATTGTATTTGAACATATAAAATTCGATGCTTCATTCCAAATTGCTGTAAGAAATCTTATCACACTGCCATGCACAATAAAAAGAATCAAAATAAGATGCAATAAAGGAAATGTGACTTATGCAAGAAACAAGAGTCATGATTCCAGGTGGCTAGTGTCAAGACTGTATAAACCCTACTTCCTGCAAAAGCAGCAGCCTCACTTCCCAAGCCCTCCCTCACACCCCACCACACATGTACAACTGAGGATGACTTGGGCTCCACTAAGTCACTCGGCTCCAAATTTCTTCCAATGGAAGAAAAATGCGTTACAATTGCATCCTACAGCCAGGCATAGTGGCGCACACCTTTAATTCCAGTACTTGGGAGCCTGAGACAGAAGTATTGCAGGTTCAAGAACAGCCTCAGCAACTTAGCAAGAGCCTGTTTCAAAGTTAAAAAATAAAATAAAATGAACTAGGGGTGTAGCCCAGAGGTAGAATGACCCTGGGTTCAATCTCCAGTACCACCACCAATAATAATAATAATAATAATAATAATAATAATAATAATAATAATAATTGGTTTTTATTTTCTTTGTACTCTCAAGTCTCAAATTTAACCAAAATAAAAGACACTAGAAAGCTTAATTCATTTCTGATTGGTAATTACTGGTTAGCTTTACTCTTTTTCTCTGTATACTAAAATTTCTGTTACCATCTGGGGTCTCTGGACTTATCTTGATACTGAGAGAGATTAGTAGAGCCTCATATTAAACTGGGGAGTTAATTTTTTGGATTGGATTCCTTTATAGGTTAGTCTTTATGAAGTAAAACCATCTACTTTATGGGTTTTAACTTTATGAAGTCTTTGTGAAATTAACTGTCTTCTTTATGAAGACTGTCTAATTTCCAAACTTCTTTTTTTTTTTTTTTTTTTTTTCAGTACTGGGGATTGAACTCAGGGGCATTTTACCTCCGAGCTACACCCCCAGCCCTATTTTTTTATTCTTTATTTTGAAACCGGGTCTCACTAAGTTCCGGAGTGCCTCACTAGGTAGCTGAGGCTGGCCACAAACCCGGATCCTCCGGTCTCAGCCTCCCGAATGCTGGGATTACAAGCGTGCGCCACCACGCCCGGCTTCCAAACTTCTTAAAGAAACAGAAAAAGATGTTCTGTATGGGTATAGTGGGTCTTTGAAGGCAGCTTGGGGTCTATTAAAAATTACTATGATTTGAAGTCAAAGCACAACAGCAATTCCAGGGGAGGTGAAGTTTTGTTGTTTCTTACATAATCAAGAGATTCACCTCCTGGTTTAATCTCTGCCCATTTTGTCAATGATGTGTGGAGATGCTTGTGCATTAGGCCAAGAGATTGAACTATTCATTCAAACATTGAATGGTCAAGTCAGGACAAGAAAATGAAGTTAGTGATTTGAATGACTCCACTAATTTTTTGTTTTACACAAATTGTCATAACTGATGAATATAGTCACAATATTAAATACATTAACTCTGCTTTCTAATTTTTCATATTTTTACCTTCGAGAATCTGAGGAAAACTATGGAATATTTCACCCGACACACAAATTTTTGTATCATATTAATAGATTCTCTGAATTCCAGCCATAGATATCTTGGGGTACCCAGATAAGCATTTCTGCTACATTTAAACTGAGTTTGAGTTATGAAAATTTTATTTAGAAGTTCTTGGCCCTAATAGAATTCAGAAAAGACAGAAGGCCAGGCCTTTGAGTGCTATAGAGTATATGTTACTAAATATAAAAACACCCTTATAAATCATGTAATATCACATCTGAAACTTGGAGATAAAAGCTTGATGAGAACATAGATAACAACACCCCTTTCTTTTCTTTCTTTTTTTTTTTTTAACAAATGCTACTTCTCTTCATAAACAAATCTCTTCCACAATACATGAAGAATTGAATAAAAATTGATATTATCTCAACACAAGTTTGTAAATGGGATCAAATTAAAATTTCAGCACAAAATTGAAATTGCAGTTTTTCTATTAAAAGAAAGAGATTGGTAATTCTAGGTTTTCTTTTCAGACATTGAATTAATGTGTTTATTTATTTTTATTGACTCAATATCCTTATTGAGCATTGACTATAGACCAGCACTGTGTTAGGCAATAGAAATATAAATAAATAAAACAAAAAATAAAAATAAATAAATAAAATACAGACTACCTTTAGGAAGGAAGAAAATGGTGAGAAACCAAGAGAACTGTTTAATTCAAACAATCATATCAATTACAAGAATAAAATTTGACAGAATAGAAAAAGATTTGTTTCCTATGATATGTGGATAAAACAACAAATATGTTATATTAAAGCTCAACTGCTAAATTATTAGTTCAAGTGTGCTTCCAAGGTATGTTCACATAATGGCATTAAAAATAGCTTGTTAATGTATACCAACAAAAGTTTAATTCCATTACACTGAGGCTAAACTTTTTCCTTATTTTTTTGATTTAGGAAAAAAAATTAAGAAATAAAACAAACACTCACTGATAGTGGCTAAAACTGAAAACATATAATACCAAATGTTGTCAAGGATGAAAAGCAACTGAATTCTCATACATTGATGATGAAAATTTCAAAAACTACTCAGTTTCACATAAAGTTAAACATATTTCTATCTCATGGTTTACCATTTCTCTCAAAATCCAAGAAAAATTAGAACATGCACCCAAAAGACTTGTATGAGCATGTTCATAATAACTCTAAACCGGGAACAATCCAAATGTTCATCCACAAGAGAATTATAAACAAATTTTGGCATATTCATATAATGGAGTGCTGTCCAACAATAAAAAATAACGGGCAATGGATACATGTAAGGGTGTAGATGAACTGCAAAAATATTAAGCAATGAAACAGAGCCAGACACAAAAGAGAACATGATCTTTTATATAAAGCTCTTGCACAGGCCAAACTAATCAAGGACAATAGAAATCAGAACAGAGATGGCCTCTGAGAGTTGGCTGGGATTGGCTCAGGAAAAGCGTGAAGAACTTTCCAGGGGGGATGAAAATGTTCTCTATTTTAATGGGGTGGTTGAGCATGGCACACGCCTGTAATCCCAGTACTTGGGAGGCTGAGACAGGAGGATCGCAGATTTGAGGCCAGCCTCAGCAACTTAGTGAGACCCTGTTTCAAAATAAAAAATAAATGGGGGTGGGAATGTAGCTCAGAGGTAGAATTCCCCTAGATTCAATTCCCAGTACTGCAAAATGAAATATATATATATAAAGAGTGGAGTGGATTTTACATGAGGTTGTGGGCTGAATAATAGCTTTCAAAGGTGTCTGGGTCCTCATGTCCCAAACCTATGGATAAATTACCTTATATGGCAAGAAGGACTTCGAAGATGTGATCAAGGTCAAGGACCTTGAGATGGGAAATTATCTGTGTGTAATCTAATCATACGAACTCTTAAAAGCAGAGAAACATTTCTGACTATGGTTAGACAGAGATATTGACACCATAAGAAAGGATAGAGGGATGGACATTTCTGACTTTGAAGATAGGGGTGATGAGCCAAGGTACGTAGATAGCCTCTCCAAACTAGAAAAGATAAGGAAATATATTGTCCAGAGCCCTCAGAAAAGAACACAGGCCTGGTGTCACTTTGATTTTAGTTCAATAAAATCCATGTCAGACTTCTGACCTGCAGAAGTGTAGGATAATAACTATATATTACTATAAGACACTAAGTATATAATAATTTGTTATAGGATCAATAGCAAGCTAATACACCTGGGCACATGTATTTATCAAAACTTATCAAAATGGATATTTTACTGCGTGTGTGTGTGTGTGTGTGTGTGTGTGTGTGTGTGTGTGTGTTACTGGGAATTGAACCCAGGGGCGTTCTACCTT